>PVIJ01001195.1:158445-215348 GCA_004024925.1 Scalopus aquaticus | reverse complement strand
GTGTGTGTGTGTGTGTGTGTGTGTGTGTGTGTGTGTGTGTGTTTTCTTTTAAGGGAGGGGGTGCGCGCACAGGGAATTGAATTTTTCTCAGGGCCCTGGAACTTGTCACACATTTCTGAAGCTCCCCCGCCCCGGCACGTTGAGGGCCCTCCCTCTCCCCACCCCCGCGCATCCCTCCCTCGCCGCTCTCCCCCGCCCCCTACTCCCCCGGCTGCGCCGGATGCGGAGCAGACACGGCGCGCGGCGGTGTGAAGTTACAGCCCGGCCAGGTACCCGCGGGAAGGAAGGGCAGTGTTCGCAGGACTCGGGAAAGCCGGCCCTTCTTCCGAAGGGTGCACCCGGGACCCAGAGGACGGACTGAGGCGTGCGTGCAGTAGGGCCTGCTACTCGCCCCCTACTCCCTCCGGGTCCGTCTCGGGACCCTTCAGACTGGTTGGGTTTGCCCCCTCCCCGCCCCCTTCCCAGTGAGAATTTTAGGTTAGGGTACCAATTTGGAAGGGGTGTTTCTTTCTCATTTTCTGGGTACGCAGAGGGGGCGGGAGCCGTCCCGGTCTTCAGGAACAACCCCCCACCCCCCGCCGCCCTTCCTCTGCTTCTTGAGCTGAATGAACCAATTGGTCGCTAGGAGGCAGAACAAGATCAAGAAAGCTCAGCGAACTTGAACCTGTACCAGCGCCTCCCCCACCCCCAGCTCTGCATTTCTCGGCCGAGGAGGGACGAGCTTTGAGAAGGTGGGGGTGGGGGAAACGGACGGTTAGGGAGAATTCCTACCAACACCCCCCCACCACCCCTTATGTCTTTGTTCTTCATTTTGACTTTAAAAATGCTTCTGGCTAGGTCTTCGGAGAGGAGCCCCGGCGCGCGGCCGACACCCCCCGCGCCTTGCACCCCCCGCGGAGCTGGGTGCAGTTTTCGCTTTCTTACCGGGCGGGCATTTTTGGTGAGGAGGAAAGGCGAATGCGCTCTCTCCCGCATCCTGGCAAGGCCAAAGGGCGGGATACGGCTAGTTTGCACTTAGGCTCCAGGTTCACTTCTACCCTTTCACCCCAGCGCAAAGCACGGTCCACGGCGGCAGCGGCGGACTTGCAGAGCTTCTCTGCAGCCCGACCCCCTGCTACCCCGCCTTCTGTAGCTCTAGCCTCGGAGTCCGAAATCACAACAATAGTAATAGTTATCATCATAATGATGCGGGCAAGCAGCGTCATTAATAATGAATAACTGCAGCCGCTACCGCGCTGCGCACACCGGTGCCGGGAATTGCGGGAGAAACGCATTCGTGGAGATCTCCTAAAGTAAAAAGTGTGAGCCTGTGGATACAGGATGAATTTCAGGACCGGCGCTTGAGGTGTGTGCGATGATATCGAGACTGCACCAGGTTAACCTGAAGAGTTTTCCAAACCTCACTTTCCATTTCATTAACTGGCTGGCCCAGGGAGCTGCGGTCACCCCGCAGCCAGGCCGGACTGGCTTGGAATCGGTAGTCGGGGCCACTGGCTGCCCTCTGCCTCTCGGCCCCGGGCCCCAAGGCTCCGCAGCGGTCTCTGCACGTGTTTGCAGTGAGCGCGGCCTGAGCCTGGCAGCCAGCAGGCTGCTCGCTTTGTGCCTCACAGACCCCGCGCCCAACTTTCTGCACAACCGGCCCCCGCCGGGCCCCCTGCCCCGGGCCTGTTGCCCCTGCCCGCTTTTGTTTCTTTGCTTTTCCTTTCTGCATTTCAACCTCGGTTTGCTTCCTTACCCAGTTAAGACAATCAAAGGGAAGGACTTGGAAAGCGAACTTGAAGGCAGAGCCCCTTTTCCTCCTCCCCCTCCCCCAGCAGCCCACGTTTCCCCAGCTCCTTCCCTACATTTCTTCTAAGGTTTTTTTTTTTTTTTTTTTAATTTATTCCTTTGCAACGACATAGAGAGGAAAGAGATCTCAGTCAGTCGCTGGGGCATTGAGACGTTCCAGTCTGCCTTGCTGTATGAACGCAGAAGCATTTTATTTTCTATTTCTTTCTTCCCTTGTAGAGAATTCTCGGCTAATTGTTATGATTATTTGCCTACTCCCTTCCACTTCAATCCTGGACTCCCCGCTTTGTAGTGGAAGCTTAGGCCGGAGCTTAGAAACCGTGGTATTGTGGGGGCCACGAGGATGGAGTTGAATTGAGGGAGGGGGTAAAATGGCTGAGGTTAGGAATGTTTTTAGGGAAAGGAATTTGCATTAAAATACAGAGAAATTATCAGATGCCCAGAAAGGAAATGTTGATTGCCACTGAGAAAAGATGTCAATGCAAATCAGTAGACTACACCAAGAGAATAGTATTTTCATATTTTCTTTGTGCCCCACTCCATCTGATTTTTAATAATATAACAGGAATACTAAGAACACGTTTTGGTGTTTCTCTGAACATCTCTAGCCAAATGTTTTTGCAGGGGGGCCGATATTAAATGTATTTCATACATTAGGATATAATTCTTGTTAATTAGCAATAATTTACGTTAAGAGCATAGAAAATGTTGAGGTTACAGGTTTTATATCTGTACATTTGATCATCTTGTTATTTTCAAGAACTTTGCCTCCTATAAAATTAATTAGGTGAAATGTGGAGGTGTAATCAGCAACCTCTGAATTACCACTTCATTTCCTGGTTTTGATTGTAAATCAGTTCAGTCACTACATTTAGAAGACTTTAACCAAGTATGTTTTGTACCGCATTACCTTTAACTATTTGATACCTAGGAGAGTATTTCCTTTTTCTCCTAAATAATATTCCCACTTTCAGGAATGTGTCAGGTCTTGGGAGTAAGAAATAAATTTTAACAGTGGGATTAAAAGAAATTTTTTTTTTGCAAAGGTTCTACTTACTAACTTTAATAAAATATTTTTTGCCCGAGTCTCTGTAAACCTCAGAACTTGCTGTTACTGTTAGACAGGAAAAAAAAAAAAAAAAAGCCACATTTGTCAATGTGTACTTAAAAATCCTAATTCAAATAGCAGAGATCTTGGAGAAAGACTTCCCTATTCGGTTCCTCATTTGGTCAAAATGAAAGCAAATGTAGGAGAAAAATGACAGAGACATAATGCAAAAGCACTTCCATTTGTCTTCTTTTATTTGAAAAGTATGCATGTGTATTCTGTATTTATCTTTTGGTCAGTATGTTGGACAAAGTGCTTACCTTGCTGTCTTTATTAGTAGGAATATAACCTTCATATTCCTGTGGTGACCTTACGTTAAATTAGGAGGAGTACCAGAGGCTAGAAATTATGACATGTCCTACTTGAGCACAGGTGCAGCTAGGCAGGGCTCTCTCAATATTATTTCACCCAACACATCTGGGAGTTACTCCAGATCTTCCCCCTCAATATTCAGCCTGGGTAGGGTTGAAATAAATTTAACCTGAGTTCACTGGATTTTTGCACTTTATCAAAATCTGTTCCAATATTCTACGCTCAAATTAAAATCTATTTTTTGATTCTCTGTGGCTTTAAGTTCATTAAATGTGAAATTGGCAGCTTGCTAAAGAAGGTCAGACTGATTAACTGTTTAAGACTTGTACATTTTCTGCTTCAGTTTTATTGACTGGCAGCATCCTGAATGTGTTTTGTATTTTGTGATTTTTTTTTTTTTTTGGATAGAGTAAGTATAAGGCTGTAAGTGACCAACTCTCTTTTCTTCCTTTGGAAGGTTAAAAAATGATAGAAGCTGTTTAAATAGATGCTGAAGTATTTTGGTGCAAAGTTAGAAAAAGAAGGAAGCAGGAATGACAGACATATCTACCTTGTTATACCATCGCTGGTGATTATGTGTGCAGAAATAGTCTCATAATGAAGCATTTTGGAGCTCATTCAGAAAATTAGTCAACTTTGACAACATTAGGCAAAGTATTTCAAGTCTAAAGAAAGGACTTCTGAGCCCTGTTCTGAAATGTGGCATTTGCTTGACCATTCTGATTTTTATGTGATGGGGGCCACCAAGTGCAAACATGTTTAGAATATTTTAGGCATTCCTTTCTTCAGAATGAAAAAATGACTAATTGGCTTATTTTCTTAAGTACTCAAAAGTATCCCATTTAGCTAATGTGTCTGAGAAGAATTGCCAGTGAATTTGGTATTTCTTTGATTTTGTGGCACTGCTGAGAGTGAGATCAGAAAGGTTTTTGGCAGTGTGAATTATGCTGCCTTATGATTATTATTTAGATCCGTTTCACAGGTGAATGCAGTCGTTTTCTTATTACGACGGTGTAAATGTGGCACATTTTCTGTGTGATGTAGTAGCTTTCTAATTTATGAAGCTCTGTCTCTGTATACTTATGAGTGTATACATTTACGCACAAAGCATGTGTGTGTGTTAGTCCACCTCTCCTTTTATTTTCTTGGCACAATAGACAACTTAGTCTGTAAGAAAAAAGAAAGAAATTTAGTTTCACTCAATTTTTGCCAGGGAGGGGGGAGTTATTATTTAAGTGTTAAGCTTTCTTTTTGTCCCCTATGTTAACTATTTAACAGTCACGTTCTTTCTAAAGTCACAAACCAGTTATGTTTGTAGTGTGGTGTGTGTGTGTGTGTTTGTGTGTGTGTGTGTGTGTGTGTGTGTGTATGTTTGGAGTTATGCAAGTCAGACAGTTTTCTTTAAAGATGTGATGATCTACCTCATTGATAAATTTGCTTTCTTGTTGATAATCTCCACATCCTTGTGCATTTTAGGTGTGCATGTTTTCTGGGCATTATGTAGAGGAGCCTAGAAACACTTTACATAGTGTGGTGGGATGGGATGAGGTTCCCCCTTTTCTCTCCTCTCTGGCTCTCTAATAATTGTGCTTTTGTTTCTCCAACCACAGCCGAACCTCTTGAAGCCATTCTTACAGATGATGAACCAGACCACGGCCCTTTGGGAGCTCCAGAAGGGGACCATGACCTTCTCACGTGTGGGCAGTGCCAGATGAACTTCCCATTGGGGGACATTCTTATTTTTATCGAGCACAAACGGAAACAATGCAATGGCAGCCTCTGCTTAGAAAAAGCTGTGGATAAGCCACCTTCCCCTTCACCAATCGAGATGAAAAAAGCATCCAATCCTGTGGAGGTTGGCATCCAGGTCACGCCAGAGGATGACGATTGTTTATCAACGTCATCTAGAGGAATTTGCCCCAAACAGGAACACATAGCAGGTAAATGAGAAGCAAGGAGAAAAGCTGTTTGCATGTTTTCTTTTTCATTTTCAGAGGCGCTGTAGCCAAGCACTAAGGAATGGTGAAGTGCTTTCTGTATTTCTCCATGTGACTGTCTATGACAGCCCTGTAATGTTAAAATAATCATTCCTATTGCTTATGTCCAGAACACAAAAAAATAAATATTTTCCACTTCACTGAGTCAGATATAGGTGGAATAGGTACACACACTGGTACCCTTTCTCTGGATCTGCTGATTCTGAATTTCTTTCCTTTTTTCTTCCCTCCTCGTTTTTAAGTATTGAACCTTACTATACCTAGTTCAGTTTCCAATGTCCACATCCAGCCTTGATGACAAGTCCGAGGTAGAGTGGCCATATAGGCATTTGTAGTTGGGCCAGTGACCTGTTGGAGTAAGAATACCTGGTCAGGCCTCCCGAGCAGTGCAATTAGTTCTCAAGACTTCTGTGAGCTGGGGTGCTGGCAGGGCACTTTGGAGGGGGTGGAAAGAGTTAACTGAGCGTCAGGGCTAGCCTTGGATCCATATTGGCTGTCAGCCCGTATGGGGCTGTAATTAAACACAGCCCCGTGGTGGGATGACACCATGACCTTGACTTTAAGATGCCATTTTCGACTGGCCAGGCCAGAGTAGAGAGGGCAGTTGCTGAAGCGCACAGACATGCTTACTCGAAAAGTTTAAGGGCATGTTGGAAATTTCAAAAGGTTGGTTTGACAGGAACGGCTGCTCCCTGCAGCCTTCCTCCTCAGCTAAATGATAAATGCTTCTCTGTGCTCTCTCTTGTCTCTGATGTGGTTTTGACAGATGTATCTTGATTTTGTTTGTGGTTTACACAACCACATGTCACCCTTACAAATGTCCAGTGCAGACTTCCACTGTTTCTGCTATAACACAATGTAAAATTTCTTTCGGAAAAATACATTCACATATTCAACAGCTCCCCTTCCTTTGATTAATTTTAGAAGAGGTAGCTAGGTGTGTGCTTTTCTCAGCAGCTCAAGGGAAAAGGAATTAAAGGCTAACAGAGGGACTTAAATCCCTATCCTAAGTGATAAACAGCAACACTGCATAGTGGCCCTTAAAGCGGGGTTTTTTTTTTTTTTTTTTTGGTCTTTTTTTTTTTTTTAAATGAAACAACAGAAAGTGAATGCAGATTCTGTGGTAACAAAAACCTAGTATCCTTGTGGGTGGAGCCGTTTCCTCTGTTTCCCCTGCTCCTTCCCCCAAAGGCAGAAGATTTGTTCAGTTTTAGACAGTGCATGTATTCAATTGATTCACTGAAACTTGTCTCTCTGACCTAGTTTGACCACCAGGTTGAACTGTAGTAGGTCGGTGGTCCAGAGGGGATCGAATGTCATATTGTTTCTCCTCTTCCCCTCTGGAATTTTGATCATTAAAATCAGACGTGGCATTTTCTTTCTTTTTTTAATGTTTCCTGCCCCAACACTTAGATACTTTGCCTTTAGTGAAATGAAAAGTCTGCTCCCAGGGAAGCTGCATTTACAAAATCTTTTTCTCGAATCTACCATCTTTAGCTTAGGTGAAGTGTAGTTTAAGGATTTATCTCCTCACTCCCTCCATCCCCTACCCCCACCCCACCACACCTCTCAGTAGGATATGGCAATGACCATTTCTATGTGCTGTTTTGTGACTTGAAGGAAAATGAACAGAAGTGTAAGGCATGATTAATGAAGCAAGAGCAAGCGGAAGGGGATTTGTCGTCTTCGGAGATCCAAAGCCTGTCTAAATCACCAAATATGGAGTAACACTTGCGTGATGTAACATCGTATTTACATATCGAGCTGCTCGTTTTAAAGACAAAACACATTGTCTGTCAAGCAAGAATTAAAACCACACTTCTTACTGAGGTCCCAAATAGGTTAGTCAGTCTCAGATTAGCTAGCTCAAAAATTCTGTGCCTCTGTATTTAGAAAAGGAATGTAAAAGCTGGGGGGAAGGCTCTATATATAGTTAAGACTTTTTACTATCACGGTTGTGAATCTATGTAGGAAAAGAAAAGATATTTTGCTTAACTCGCTGGTTGTCGTAAAGCTTCTATTATTGTATATGTTTTCAGAACTAGTGCAATAGCAGAGCCCAGAGGAGCCAGAATAAAAAAAGCAAATTTGAAGTGTTCTCTAGGACTAATACTAAATAATTCCACTAAGATGAAAAGATATCCAAGGTAGCTAAGAGATTCAATGGGTGCACAGGTGTTACCACCCAGGTGAGGTAAACCTTGCATGCATGAATAATTTGAAAGTCTTGATTCCTTTCATTGTGTTTAATCACCTGTTCCCAGCCTGGAATTGGTTGAACATAAATAGCCTGGTCACATCTCAAAGCGAGATGTCAGTAACTGGAATCTCGACTTCTCATGATTCACAGTAATGAATTAAGAGTTTCCTATGGTGAAATTAACATTCTACCATTACACATAAATTAAGATGCACTGGCTCTCAGGTGCCTCTGGAGTGAAGTTCTGAAAGTCGGCTGTGTCCTTCCAGCCTTTTCTCTTAAGCACGTCTTCACAATTCCAAGTCTCCTTTTTGTGTTAAGGAAGGAAACAATAAAGGCAATCATTCAGTAGATATTTGAATTGTGTCACAAAAGGAAAGGAGAAGCAATTCTCTGTATTAGGAATGAGCTATATTGGTGAATCTCTGAAAGAATATGTTTGGCAACCACATAAAAGTGGTCATTTAAGTATGCTATGTAGGAAAGACTTCATTAAAGTGATGTAAGTTGGATTTGAGCTTGCTGTGTGCTCTGTGCCATTCTGTAGGCAGGAAGCAGGAATAAAACAGTGACAGATCTTCCTGAGATAAATGCAGCTTAGAATTTGGGGCTTTCAAACAGGGGAATAAGGTAGAGTCCTTTAAGTGTTCAGTAAAATGGTATGCATTTTGACTATATATAGACCTCTCTAAACTGAGCATTTTTTAGAAAAGGTGATTTTTATCTGGCAAATAGATGGGTTTGTGTCTAGTACTTTACCCATGTTCACGTGGTAACACCACACATTTACATTGGGCAGGTGGCCTTTTTTTGCCCACTTCATTCAGATACTCAAAATATTGTATGGTTGTGATGTATTGAGACCACAGAAATAGAATTAATTGAACTGGAAGTGAGCAGGTTATATTGTGTGGGGCACAGTTCATCAATTTGTGTGTCAAATTCACCATCACGTAGCAGCAGCCTGTGCTTGGCAGGCAGGGCTTCTGAGAGGAGTTTGGTTTTGTTTCCTAGTCACACATTTTATGATGGGGAAGTAGTCATCGAAGATTAGTGAATATGAAACTGCTAGTTCACTTATAGGAAAGGCAAAAAAAAATGCTATCCCACAATGTCAGATCTGAGGTTTGGGGTATTGCACATAGAAATCTTTAAATTAGGGTTGGGCTGTCATAAAGTTATTTGCTTTTTGAGAGAGTGAGAGAAAATATGACAAGTCCTATCAAGCGTAGTGAAGTCTGCTATAACTGATATATAACGTTTTTTTCCTCCTTAAAATCATGAAAATGGACTTTTATATCAGGATTTTAAAAGTTTATTTGCCTAGACAATGCATTCATATCTGGGTAATAGTATGTAAGACAGTCTAATGGAGGGAGAAATACTAATTCAAAACAGAAAGACATTAGCATGTTCTTTAAAGGTAAATCAAGTATAACTATGCATTTCAGAATTTAGAAAATCAGCTTGCCTTCTTTTTTTTGTACCCATTCTAATTCTTTCCTGGCTCAGGCTGAACTGGAGGATGTATTTGTATACTTTATAGTGTAATTGTAAATGAGACTATAAATTATAGCATGCTATTATGACTACTTATTTTTCATTTCTCTTTATTTGTGTGATTCTGAATAAAAACTACTGACTTCTGAAGTGGATTTTTAGCATGGCAGCTAAAAAACAACAACAAACAACAACAACAACCCCCTATCCCCCATATACTGGTGAATGTTTTATTTGCCTTTAGAATCCAGAGGACAGAGAATATTGTCTCCTCATAAATACCTAGGATTTTCATAGGGAGACTGTGCCCTTGAGCCTGCCCAGAGGCTCCTGTTCACGAGACTGGGAGCCCTATGTACAAGCTGTATTTGTAAATAAGACAGAGAAAGGTTGTGAACTGGCAGCTTGGATGTTTTGTCAAAGTACAATGTCAGAGAAACTCTTTCTAAGACAAATTGTAAATAGAACTGTCACAGTGATTGCATGATTGAGCCGCAGAAGTGTCTTACAATTGTTGGCATTGTCAGAGGAGTTTTGAAAGCTTAATTAAACACAGTGGCCCGCATGGCTGCTAAATTTACTCCGGGAAGCCAAAAAGAAAAAAAAACCTAAAATGTGGACGATCCCAAAGATCCCAAACTTCTTTAAACATTACCCTTTCTGTGACACAGAAAAGATGCATTGTGCATTTTTCCTAGTTGTCTTTTATAAATAATAGTTTTGAGAATAGGTCCACGTGATATGAAGATCATCCTGTGTGTGATGTGGAGATTGTGTTAGTTTTTCTGTCTCCTGCTGTTACAGACAGTTAATGTAAAAATGGCCTTTTATTGGAAACACAAATATGTATTCACTTCAAGAACAGGAGCAGAGGGGGGAAGTTTCCCTCCCATTCTCTGTGTTTGTTCTGTGAAAGCTTAAAAAAAAACCCACCAAGAACCAGTGCTGTGATTTCTTAAATCACCCTATTCCTTGTTGTGTTGCAAGTTGTACATTTTACTTTAAAGGATCTGAAATCTGTTTTGCACACCTTTCTCCTGGTGAATGTGGCATTTAATTGTGGAGCTACCCATGGGTTGGAAAAGGCAACTGCGTTTAGAAATGAGCAGACAGTGTCAGGACCGCGAACCTTAGGCTCAGGGAAGAGGCGAGTTGGATGCATGTTAATGGCACATTTTAGAGTCCTGGAAAATCATTAATTTCACACTGCAGCCTCAGTGTAGTTTGGCTAATGTGGGAGGACTAAATTGGAGGATATAACAAACGTGCAAATCCTGGACAGGCATTTTTCAGCATTTCGTGATTTCTTAGTAAAAAGGTTTAATAAAGGAGACTAGGTGAATGGTGACTCTACACACTGCCTAGTGAGAAAGGAAGAAAGTTTGGCTTTCTTTGGGGATAAATAGGAAATTTAACCAGAGAAGCACAGCTAGGGAGATGCATGGTGATTGCGTCATTAGATGTTAATTCAATCTACTTTGGCTGGTCTGTTCACACCCTTTATTGCACAAAGAAATCATTTGACAAAATTTACCCCAAGCCCAAGTCTGTTTTTACATACAGTAGTACCAGCTTTGTGCAATAAAAAGCACTTAGCATCAAGCTGGACCCAGCCTGGCACTTTGCCACTTTTTTAGCAAGAGATTTAATCACCAAGGATCTTTAGTACCTTTCTGCTTGTTCAGATTTCATTTGGGTCATGGTTATGTCAGCAGTGTTGTTATTACACGGATTTAAAAAAAAGATTTGAACTTAGTGCCCATTTTTAACATTATCTCACATCAAGCCGGTTTTTATTTTATGTGTCAATTTGGAGGGCATTAATAAAGTTCATAAAATACGTTCAGACTATATAATCTAATGGGCAATGACTAGTATTTTTATGTGTAATACAAAGAGAACGTTGGCCACCTTCTGTCCTTGCCTCCCCCGCAGGTAAATAAGCATCTTTAAACGGCTTCTCGCCTTTACTTGTAGGGTGGAGAGCACTGGCCATATCAGTAAATTTACCTTTGTAATTTGCCATGTAGTTTTTACAACAATGACCTAATTAATTTGAGCACGAACCATATTATTGCTACTAGAGTCATTTTCTGTCACAAACTTAATTTCCAGGAAATGTAACCTGACGAATAAGAATGCTTTAGTTCTCCACATGTGCTCCTAGAAACCAAAGGCAGATTTAAAATAATAATAAAAAAAATGCCAGCGTTATTAAAGCCAGTGTGCTTCATGCCAAACTCAATTGGAAGCCAGTAAACATCAGACTGTATTTCTAATCAGTTTTAGAATGTAACGTATTCCATGTTGGGTTCGCTGGAATTTGTCTCTCTGCTTTTTACTGGCCAGCTGCACTCCCTATGCATTTTTAAAACATTTCAGCAAAGGCTTTTGCTGTTCTTAGCAGGGTTAGTAACTTGGGGTCTATTTCTGAGCTCATTCGTCATTCTGGGATGGCATTGAGTTAGGTTGGCAAGGGAAGGATTTGAGGCATGGGGGGTGCTGAGGTCACTTCTGACCCCTGCAGGGAATAGGTGAGCTTCATTTGCCTTTACAATAGGCACAGAGTTACTGCACCTTGGAGGGGCTCTCAGGTGCCGCTCAGATGGGCGCATGTAAATGCCCTGTCAGATGCGGAGCTGGAATATTAATGCTTCTTCCACCACCGCACCATAATAAAGCTGTACACAGCAAGCTTAATATGCAGCTAGTCTGGGGAATTGTGTAAACTTAGACAGCCCAGTGTGAAAGACAGCGATGTAAAAATGCTCGATATGCCACAGTTTCCATTCTTGTTCTCCTTTGATCTATAGCAAAATGAAAACATCTTCCTTTTCTCCTTTGGAGTTGTCTCCCCAGCTCTGCCACCTCCCAATCCACCACCAGAATTTTTTTGCATGTGCTGGTATGGAGAAATGCAACATAATTTGTTTCATATGGTTAATTACAGGCGCTTGAATATTTAAGATTTTAAATAGCCACAGTTCCAGCTTTTCCTGTTAAAAGTATGTGATTTGAACAAAGGGAGTACAGTGTAAATATTTGTGGTGATTTGCAACACCCCCTTCCCCCCCCCCCCCCCCTTTTACACACACACACACACACACACACTCTCTCTCTCTCTCTCTCTCTCTCTCTCTCTCTCTCTCTCTCTCTCTCTCTCCTCTCTCTTTCTCTCCATACTGACTTAAAGGACTTCTGTATCTTCATTTGTACTTTTTTTTTTTAACCAACTCTCAACTGGAACTCCATTAAAATATTTTACCATTATTTTTGAGTCCACTGTTGCTTGAGGTTTTAAAGAGGGTTTTTATAATGTGTTCATTTAACAGAATCAACAGCTGTCAGAATCAGTTGTGGTAAATCCACAAAACGTACAAAGAAAAATACACACATTTCCTGAAACAAAACACTTGGAAAAATAAACTGCCAAGAACTGGCGAATGAGAAGTTTGCAGACTGGGAACCGGAGTGTTTCATCTCTGGGTTCACCCTGGAGACTGATGTGAGCGGATCTGATGCAATTCCTCTGGAAGGTTTACCTGAACAGGTTGCTGTCTGAGGCAACGCTCTCTTGCACAGGAGCTCGGCTGGGCCTCTGCTTGCTGCTGCCTCCTCTGCCCCTCTTTTTTTCTCTTTTGATCCTTTAGATAGATAAAATACCAAGTTCTTAGAGTGCTAAACAACAAATTATATCCACTGAAGGTGAGATGATCAGGTTTAAACTTCCTGTAAAAGAGGCGAGAAGGCTCCTGGCACACCCTTTCCCAGGTAGCATTGGCAGCCTGTTATTCAGGATGGAATTGGCCTCACCAGGGAATCCCCAGTGGGAGCGTGGAGGGGATACCTGGGGACCTTTGGTCACTCTCAAAGAGTTTCTGTTTGTATCTTCACTGTTATTAGCATTCGTGATGAACAATTACACCTACAATTTGATCTGAGTGTTAGATAGTGGTGAGTCCTCTGATTAAAAACTCCCATTAAAATGAAGAATGGAATTATTGTGAAACCTGCAAAGGTGCTTTCAGAACACAGGTGCTGTTGTGTAGCCCTTCCCCCCTCCCCTTTTCTTTTTGAACTTTCTAAAAAACACCCACCTCCTGCTCAGCATCAGGACATCTAAATTTATACTCATCAGTGGTTCATTTTCTTGATATGTAATGATGCATTAAAAAGCTGCAAAAAAATATCACATCTGTTAATTTTTAGGGAAATAAGGTGTAGCTTGGGGACTTACCTTGGTTGGCGCCCAGTGGACGGCACGCCAGGTCTGATCTTTCACTTTTGGAAATAGAGACATTTCTTTTTGGGTCCCACCACCACCATCACCACCACCAAACCTGGAGCATTTCTCTTCATCCACGCAGGGGACACCAGGATTCCATGCTGTAGGTACACAGAGGGGCAGAGCACAACGAGTCATTTACTGCTCATTTTATTCCCCTCTCTGCACCCCCAGTCTTTGAGTTCACAGTTAAAACAATGCATTAACCCGTGTTAAATTCTGCATCTCATGAGATTCTCTCTTCCTACTCCATCCCACCCAAAGATTAAAAAAGGGAAATTATTCTTTTACATTTAAAAGTGAACATTGGCTACTGAAGAATGATTTCAAGGCTGAGAAAAATTTTCATAATAAATTGTAACCTTCTCATGTTGTATTTTTGTTATGTTAAGGGGAAATAATCAATAAGGAAAAATTTAATTCTGATAAAGATACTCTTGGATCTTTGAAAACAACTGCTGTCCTTTTAACTAAAACATTTGAGCAGCTTCAAAGACTATGTATTTCTTCTGATCTTGGAGCTGTGTGACTGGTAGCAAGAAAGAAAAAAAAATCTTATTCGACATACAAGTGGATTGCTTAACAAGTCTGCACAGACACGTACTTGTTTGTACAATAGAGATAAAAATTCCTGTATAAAAATAATTCAGCTGCTGACAGCAGGCATTGTTGTTGGACCTGTCTTTTGTGCTTGTCCCAGCTCTGGGCCCCCTCCCCCGCTATCTGCTTGGGGCAGCTTGCTGCCTGCAGACTCCTGACCAAAAGTTAATTGCTGTGTATTAAATATATAGGTATTATATCTATAGAGGAAAATCTCAAGCCTTCCTGTCTACCTTCCACTGTACTTTCTGATGTGATGGCAGCATTGCCAGCAGAGGGGTGGCGGGCAAAGCTCTAATAGGGAAAATGACTCGAAGGCAGTTAGGGGAAATTTGGCCTTCAAGTCCCATTTGCTCTGGAGTGTAGCATCGGTTTCTAAACTTTTGTTTTTAATCTAATTCTGATTTACTCTGTCACATCCCATATCAACCCTCATTGAACTCTGCTCATGTAGAGTAACATTAGTGTCAAACAGAATCGGTCAGGACTGTGGACCTGTGGCTCACGCAGATGGTTGTGGATGCAGGTTACACGCGGCTCTGCATCCTATTCTTTTTAATAAGCGTTCAAATGTGGCACCTTTCTGAGCAGGCCCCATGGATAAGAGAGTCAAGGAATGAGGAGTAGTCCCTGAGACCTTCTCCCTTCTTTCCTCCTCTTCCCCACTTCTTTGATAGACGCACATTTCAGGTAAGGTCAACTGGAGGAAAAGACCTGAGGCTGGGATTGGAGGGAAAGAAGGGTGGCAGAGAGAAGCTCCTAGAATATTTGCAATAGGTATTCAGACAGTCACCAAAGCAGAGCCCTTTGAATCCAGCAGCGGAAGAGTAAGCACTGGCCTGTGGTCCTTTGAAGGCTGTTATCCTCAGTCTGACTTGTCCGCTGGCTGAGACAAGGCTGACATTTACTTTCATGTCTTCACCAGGTTTGGGGTTTTGGAATGGGGCAAGAGGAGGGGCTCCCTAGGAATTCCATCACTAGAATTTCTGAATTGTCATGAGATCAGTAAGGTGTGAGCTAGACTCTGTCCCAGACTCATAATTGGGAAACATGAAAATCAAAATTCCCACGGTACTCTCTAAGAACGGGGAGGAGTGGGGTGGTGGGTGGACCCCACCACTTTCTGAATGTCAGTTGATGTCTGCATGACCTGGTGCGCTTGGATTAAATGCTTCCAGTACAGGACAGGGGAACCCCCAGGAAGAGAACCAACCAAAGGAAGGGATTTTCACTCCTAGGAAGTAAACCAGATCTTGCTCCTCTTCCTCACATCTTCTCCTTTCTTGCTCTTTTCCCTTTGGGAGGAGAAACTTCTAAAATGAATGCCACTCCAAGCCGATGTAAAAGCTGTTTTTAGACCACAGTGAATGTTTACACAGGAGACTCAACTTGAGGGGGAAAAAGGCTTTTTGGGAGGTGCTGGGACTCATGTTAATCTGTTTCGTTGGAGGACTGTGCAGCCTTGCCTATGAGCAAATCTGGGCTGTTTTTGATAAATGACCATGTTTAGAGATAGGTTTGGCTCTTAAGGGCTTAGTTTTATGAACAAAGTCCGTAACGATGTTTGCAGCCTCTGTTTGTCTCTTAGCCCCTTTGGCTTCACTAGAAGCTCAATGTTTAGTTTAAGCTCAGTCTGGAAGATATAACAATTTTGCATTAAAAAATGAGGAAATCATAGGAAGAAAAACCCTTTGCTTTTTGGATGAATCTTACTGATAATTTGCTAAAGCTCATTTGAATTTTAAGCACTTCTTTAATCTTCAAAGGCTAAATTGCTTTATGAATATGCATGGTGTGGGCAGACTTCAGTTCATTACCTAGTTGTAAATTCTAATGACCATTAGGTCCTTCCAGTAATTGCGAATTGTTTTGCATTTTTGATTGGCCTATTAACATGTACATTCGGTGCACATCAGGCTGGCCTGTCAGCCTGCTGAAGGAGAAAAAAAAGGTGAAAATTGTTTATAGCACCAAGATTCTTAGATTTTCAATCTTGCAAAATTGATGATGTAAAAAAATTAAAGCAGTGTTTTTTCTTCTCAAGATTGAAAGTTCACCAAGAGATTTGACATATTTAATTTACATGATGACTTTGCACTCCTTCATTAATGCAATTTGCATATGAAGCTGTTGTTAATCACTTTTGATCATGTTTTGTGTATTAGCTGCCTCAGTGGCTCTACTCCTCAGATGCCCCAGTAGAAAGGAGCAAAATGATGCATCCTCTTGCCAAGTTTCCTTTAGTGAATTGAGGAATTAGAAGTCTAACCTAGAGTAATTACATATGTTTTATCCGTTTTTTCCCTTAACGTTAAGTACAGTTTGTGGAAGCATTGGCTGGAAGTCGTCCTCATTTGGGGGGAAGACTGTAAAATTTAAGTGTGTGACTGATGCACATCCAGATCTGTACAGAAACATGTATTGCCTGTCCCTGCCCCCCCACCCCCGAAAGTGGCCAGGCAGTTTCGTTGTCAGCAGGCGATGGTAAGGAAACTTGAATATTTTAGTGTATTAAGACATCAGCTCTCCTTCTCTGGAAAAGAGACCACTGCAGACTGTGGTCCTGAACACCGTGTAGGGGCTGCTTCTTTAAATCTACGGCCAGCACCTAAACAGCATGGGCCTGGCTTTGGCCGACTTCTTTTGCTCTGGGCGTGAGTAAGTTTTCCTGTGGCCTGCGTCAGCTTCAGTTCCTAGCTGCGCTGTCTGTCTCCCCAGTCTGTCGTGGTCCATGGGCTCCCCGGTGCCTCGCTCAAGCTACACAAGGGCCCTGGTTGTGAAAACAAGGTGCTAACTAACGGTTACTAACGGTTTCCGATTGGGGAGAGCCTGTGATTCTGGTGTTTGCCTTTGCTGTTGAATCGTCTAGGCTGTGTTATTGATGTTCATCTTTGGTGTAGGAGTTTATCACTGGTTAACAAGCAGAATCAGAACATTGAAACTGATATTCTGATTAAAAGGAATGTTTAATGAAAGAAAATAAATTGTGATGGAAAATGAACAGTGTGTAAGGAACATAACTACAATTTTAACCTCCGAGGGACCTTAGCACTGCCCCACTGTGACTTCCATCCATACCATGCTAAAAGCATGCTTCAGTTCAAAGTTGTTAATATTCAGCTGGGAAACAGTATCCAGAACACAAATAAATTATTAAGTGCATGAACTTTTTAGGCAGTAAGATGAACTGATGGGGTCCATCTGTGAGATCCAGGGGCTTTTTATTTGTGTGTGTCGAGCGATTCTGCCCTCTCCGACTTCACAGCCTTTGGTCTCCGGCCAACTGCATGCATAATTGATTCCACACGCACTATCATTTTCTTGATGTAATTGCTTTACTAAGATATGATGAAATCTAATGGATAATTTGCTATTTGAAAATGGGCAAAAAATGTTCATACTTTTTGTTCGAGGGGAGGTAGTAGAGAAGGGGGTATTCGTGTGACCTGGTGTTTAAGGAAACAAAATAAAACGAAAAAGACAAAACTAACTTCTGCACGCTGCTTCAGTGCTGTGGGTTGTGGGTAGGAAGGTCTTTGTGACATATGGAAACCAGTGTGTAAATCTCTCTCTTTCTATCTCACATCACCCCCTTCATTCTTTCTCTCTCTGTCTCACCCCCAAACTTTACAAGAAAGGGATCCTAACAAGGTAAAAAGTAAACAACTTAGTCATCACAAGCCTTATTATTCAGTCTATCCAGGAGTTTTGCCATGTCGGTTTATTTAACTTCCAGGAATGTAAACACTGACACAGCCCTAGAAGCAGCAAGAAAGATTAGAGTATTAGAGTTAAAAACCGTGAGCATGGAGTAGCTGTGCCTTATACTCAGCTATAATAACACTTTACATTGAGACATAATGGTAAGTCAAAGCCAACTGGAAACTTCTGCTTATATGGAGTACAAATTTCATTCTAATAGATTGGCATAATCTAGTGTAGCCAGAGTAGATTGTTATGTAATGGAGAAACTGTATAAGTGTCAAATACACAAATAATTCTACAGGAAGTAAAGGAAAAGTATTAGAATTTCTCAAATCACCATTAAATTTTGTTGGTGGGACAATCTCATTAGCTCCCTCAAAATCATGTGTGGCTTTGCATAAATCTTAGAAATGTATTTTGAGGAAATTTACAGACCTTGAAACATTGTTTTAATCCAAACCAGTTCATGCTTTGAATATACCTTAAAAAAAATTGTACTTTTTTTCAAAGCACTTAAATGGAATAGAGGGGTAGAGAACCTATAAAGCGAATCCATCTCACTGTGGCAAACTGTTTTTCAAGTCAAGTCATAATAATGAACAACACATGATCTGAAATTTGATCAGCAAACATGTACTTATGCCAAGGAATTTTCTTTTTTCTTTCCTTCCTTCTTTCCCTTCTTTCTTTCTTTCTTTCTTTCTTTCTTTCTTTCTTTCTTTCTTTCTTTCTTTCTTTCTTTCTTTCTTTCTTTCTTTCTTTCTTCCTTCCTTCCTTCCTTCCTTCCTTCCTTCCTTCCTTCCTTCCTCTTCCTTTCCCTTTCCCTTTCCCTTTCCCTTTCTTTTCCCTTTCCCTTTCCCTTTCCTTTCCTTTCTTTTTTGCCATTCACATACCAAGTTTCTGTAAATCAGTAAATCAGGCAGAGGGTAACTATTGTCAGGGTGAGACCAAATGATAGTACACAGAATGCCGCAACCAAGCTGTCTTTGGGAAGAAACATTAGCACCTCCACCACTAACAACAACAACAAAAAACCCTTTTTTACAAAACTGGAAATGACAGAATAGTTTTAAGAGGGGTGGGGGTGGTGGACCCACCCCACCTTCTGATGATCAAAACTTCAAACTATTAATAGACCACCACCAGTGAGATAGACTGTCTTTGTGCCTTGAAATGCAAAATGAGGGAAATAATTAGCAGAGGAACAAAATTCTCAAAATTTGAAGAACTTCTGTGATTACTGGGGGTGCAATGAAAAGAAAATGCAAATTTCTTCTTGATCTTAATTAGATTCAATTGTGCGGTGGGTGTGTTGGATATGGGGGGAGTGGAAGGGGCAGAGTGCTGGGGGTGAAGTGAGGGGCTGTGTGATGTGGAGACAGGTTAGCAGGGGCTTGGCTAGCACGGGCTTGGTGATGGTGCAGGAAGAAAGGCAGCTGCCAGCGCTGATGCAGTGAAGGTGCTGGTGGGCCCTGAGTCCTGTGCCCTTAATTTGACTGGGTTAGTTTCCCTCTGGGTCTAGAGAATTGTCTTTTGGAAGAGTGGGCACTGAAACAACAGCCCCTGCGGCTTAGGAAGGGGGAACACGTGGGTCTCCTTCCTGGACCACCTGGGAAAGCTTTGGAAGACAGCAGGAGCTCTGTCTGATTCTGTGACCCTGAGTCTGTCAAGGTGGTGGCGTTTTCACAGAACCCCGAGGTACTGTGCCCCTGCCCCCCAACAAGCGTGCTCTTTAGAGCTCAGCAGTGATGGCTGGCCAGAGCCCTGCCAAAGTGTATGGAGCAAGTTTCACTGGCTGGGTTTCCCCTTGCGTGAAATAATAAAAGCTCAGGCCAAGACTTATGAATCTATTTTTGTTTCATTAATATTATTTATTATGTATTTTATTAATACTTTTAGGAGGGATTGTGCTCTCATTTGACCATTTGTAGTTATAATTAATACATTCCGTACTAGTTGTAAAAAGTGTTCTTGCATTTAATTGCAAGTCAGGATAAATTAATGGATATGATTTAGAGCAAAACTCACTAAAAATATCCTTGCAGGGAGCAAAAGAGGGGCCAGCCCCTGCATTTCACTTATTTTCTGAGTGAGTGTCTGTGGCGAGCTGGTGGGAGGGATTGTGTGGTTCTAACGGGATTCGTGGACATGTCCGAGGGCGGTGGGGACCACTGAGGGGAGGAGGAAAACCTGAGCAGGAGGAGGGGCAAGCAGGGCTCAGTTCTTTTCTTTAATTTCTGAGGTTGCCAGGAGGGGCTTAAGCAAAGTGGTCAAGTCCATCTGCTGTGGAGAAGGTGGTAAAGAAAAGAGGTTAGTGGCGAGAGGGAAGGAGCACAAAGGGAAAATTGTACATCGGGAGCTTTGCTCTCCCAGGCCGTGGTGTAGCCAGACTGGTTTAGCAGACAGAATGATAGATTGTTTTGTCAAGGGTCCCAGGGTGTGCCCTGAACTTGAAGCACTTTGTTTATCTTGAATAGAAAGGGGAAAGCGCAGACATAATCGATGTCTAGTTTTTAGGAGCTCGAAAGAGGTAGGAGAACAGAGAAGAGTCGGGGAGGTGGGGGAAGTGCAGGGCCTGGTTGTGGCTGTCCATTAACAGATGAACTTGGCCGAGGGCCAAGCTTTAGATGCGCGCGAGCGTGTCAGGGCCCCAGAGCAGCCAAGCCTTTTCAGTGTGTGTGTGTGTGTGTGTGTGTGTGTGTGTGTGTGTGTGTTTCTTTTTCTTTCTTTCTTTTCCTTTTCTTCTTCTTCTTCTTCTTCTTCTTTTTTTTTTAAATACCTGCTGACTGTACATCAAATGCTCCCAGGTCTTTGGCTAAAGGCAAGGGAAAAAAAGACACACAGCTCAATTTTTTTACCTTCTGAACCAGTTGAGGCCAGTCTTTTGGCTACACACACAGGTTCTATCATCTTTCCTGGCTTGCCATTGGGGAAAAAAGAGTTGTGATAAAGCCAGTAACCCTAAGGCCTGGGATGGGAAGGGTTTGGTGTGCTCAGGAGACCAGCGCGTGTGAGTGAGTTTGCCGGGACATATGTGTGCAAAGTCAGGCTGGGGTGTGACCAGTGCGCCAGGTGGGAAATCAATGGGAATGAGAATTTTTGTAAAGGCTGAAGTTAAACTCCTGGTTGGAAAAGATCTATTGGTGAATGAGAAACAGAACACACACACTAGCAAGGCCCAGGAATGGTGAGGGGTGGGGAAAAGTGGCCTGCTGGAAGTCGGACTTTTTCCTGTGTGGGGTCATGGCAACCCCGTGTGTCTGAGTCTCCACCATCTTCTCTGTGTTGGCCTTTCTGTGTTTCTTAGTTTACTGTGACATCAGACACTCACTTCTGAATGCTGGCAAGCCAGAGTCATCAACCCAATAACTTCCTGACATTTTTAGCTCTTTTAATGTGCAGTCTTTGCCCTCCTGCCACAAGTGGTAAGGTAATTGAATTTCTGTTACTTACTGGCAAGAGGTTTGTTCTGGTTCCCACCAGACGGGCTGCTGGGGCTGACGTGGGGCTCACGGAATTCTACCTAGGCGACACCCAGGGCGTCTAAGTAGTCTGGGGGCCTGTTCAAAATGTAATCTACACAATTAAAAAAAATGATTTCCCTGCCATCCACTTGAAAAGGCCCCATTGTGAACATCCATATAAAATATGATAACATCATGTTTATGTTCCCAGGCCGAAAACCCACAAGGCTGGTGAATTTTTTCGTCTCCTTACCTAGTTGCCGATAGAAACTGAAAAAATTGGGAGACCTCTGGGCTCATCCCTGAGATAACCCAAAAAGACTCAGTCAGGCCCTTCGATGTAGACTTCTCACCACTTGGGTGTTTTTGTAACCTATACTGATAAGAAAGAGAAGGGGGGCTGAAAAAAGCCCTGAAAAATGTTTATCTCATTTAATCTCCTTTTCCACCTCTTCAGTCTCTGTAATTCCTTGGAATAAAATGGTGAAGAATTGTCCTCCCCCCCTTCTAGTTGTGTGAGGGGCTTGGGCAGCTTTCCTCTTGCCTCTTTCTTCATCTGTAAAGTGGGGGGAGGCCCGGGGAGGAGGCCCGGGACCCCTGGTGGCTCGCCATGGAAGTTCCATGAGAGCGCTTGCCTAGCTGCTGGGTAAACCCTCGAGAAAGCTGGTTTCCACTGTGGTGATGTTCATGGCTTGGAACTTTTGTTCTCCTGTGAGATCTGGGGTCCCAGTATCTCTCCTCACTGTGTGGGGGTGAGCGGGTAGGGCTGAGAGAGCAGGTAGGGAGGGTTCTGAGAGCTCAGAGCCTTTCTGCCTCAGGGTGGGCTCCTAGGGGACCTGTGGTACAGGAGCCACTGCAGATCTGGTGAGGGGTGATGGGGGTAGGTGCCTGCTGTTGGCAGCTTGCTCGATGCTGGGGATCCCCTTGTCCCTACACACATGTGCTGCATGGCCGGGAGAGTAGCGTGTGACATGGGCTCTGGGTTCCAAGTCTTAAGGTACCACTGACTCGTTGGGAGAGTGTAGGCAAAACATTTAACCACTCTGTATGGAAGACAACCCAAAGTACCTCTCTTACAGGGTTGATGCAAGGAGTAAAGCCCTAAATTACTCTCCACACAGGAGGCGCCCTGTGTTGCCATTACTCTATGTCTGACATACTGTTACTCCATCCCACAGCAACCCAGAAGGGAAGTCCTATTAGCCCCATTTGGCAGAGGAAGAAACTGAGGGTTAAATGACTTCCCTGAGGGGCCAGAATGATTAAAGATTCCTTCCTTTGACTTCCAGTCATTATTCTCTGCTGCCTCCTCAAAAGGTGTGCAGCTTTCTGCTCAGCACCAGTTGGGTGGCACGCCCTGCCGCTGGACGGCTGGCCCTTCTGTGGGTTCTGTGGTCAAGTTTTTCCATCGTCTGAGCAAGAGAGGCATGTCCCTCGGTGGCTGCCCTGGGCAGACTGGAGGAGCCTTGGAGCTGTTGGAAGTTTGCATCATAAGGAATCCCGCTTTTCAAGTTTTCTCTTCTTCATCTGTCCAGAGTAAGCCAAAAGTGGGATGAGGAACCTGTGGAGAAGAGAGAGGAGGTTTTACTATTTGTGTGTCACTTTGTTAGGAGATAGCACTAAGCTGACCAGGAAACCAAGCTAAGTCTTTTAAGGGCTGGTGAAGTCTAACTTTAAGCCGTGTTGTTCTGTTGTCATTTTGGCATTAGCTTGACTAACCACACCTTTAAAGGGTGGGGAGAATCAGACTTAGATTGTGAGGGAGAGAGCTGGTGCATGTGTGATAGTGTGTGTGTGTGTGTGTGTGTGTGTTGTGTAGGGGTTGCTGGGGACCGCCGGTGCTGGGAGGGTAATAATCTGTTTCAAGGAGGTTTTCATTTCTGGTGGAACAAGCGCTGTGGTAAGGCAAGTCCGGAAGGCGCGCTCAGAGACTTGAGGGAGTTTTTGAATGGAAACTACAGTCAACAACTCCATATGAGCCACATGTGGCTTTCCCTGAGGCAAGTCTTCAACTGCATGGTGGCCTCCCCCAGTCACTCCACAGGCTGCTCTGACACCATTAATATTTGCTGAAGCAAGACCTGAGGTTCGTTGCAGAGGGATTACATAATGTATTCCAAAACCAAATGTCAGTGTTTTCCTTTTATTACCCATCATTTTTTTTTAAAGATTTATTTATTTATACATACAGCTGGGGTACAGGCCAGAGGTGTGGAGCGGTGAGAGGCTTCACCAGAGACAGAGTGGGGAGCAGAACAGGCAGATCAGAAATACACTGCTGAGGGCAGCAGCGGGGTGAGGCAGGAGAGGTCTGCCGCACCTTGTGGGATTCTCCCCGGCTGGGCGTCGAACTCGCATCGCTGCTGCCGACAGCTCCACAGCGCAGCACTTAACCGCCGCGCCACCAGGGAGGCCCTATTACCCATCATTTTGAATTGACTGGGCCGCCATAGACTTCCATTACAATTTTTTCCAGAGTGTTGGGCAGTCAGGAGGTGCCCACTATGT
Organism: Scalopus aquaticus; assembly: GCA_004024925.1. Classification (NCBI taxonomy): domain Eukaryota; kingdom Metazoa; phylum Chordata; class Mammalia; order Eulipotyphla; family Talpidae; genus Scalopus; species Scalopus aquaticus. Next base: position 191,881 of record PVIJ01001195.1, on the reverse strand, counting down.
GCTGAGGCCCCTGGGGGAAGCTGAAGAGTTGACCTCAGCACTGACAAGTGTCTTGCTTGGTGCGCCGTCTATTCAAACCAAGGGGGGATGTTCAGATCCCCCGTCAAGACTTTGTCGTAGGTTTGGATCCAGGTGGTCTTCCGAGTTGGGGGTGGAGTGGAGGTGGCTGCTGAGAACACATGAGGTAAAGAACTCCAGACCTTCCATTTCAATTCTTACTCGGCCCTGAGACTGGCATGACTGTCCTGATGCTCTCGACTCTTTACCTAGCTCTCCACGTAGTCTCTCACGCCCCAGGGGCAGACTGCAGTGGTATTTTTTCCCTGATCTCCCCGAAGAGGAGCTCTGAGTTTGTGAGCTGGGACTCCTAGACTGACAGCTGCAACGGCAGAAGGAAGACCACTGCTTCACAGCCCTGCTTTCCTCCCCTCCTAGTTTTTCTCTATTCTCTTGAATAACAGGCCAGCACTCTGCTGGTGGCCTTTTGTTTCTTTTTTCTTTTTTGGACTCTGTCTTCGTTAAGGTAAGCACAAATTTAATGTCCCAAGAGGCAGACCCATGACCCTTCAGGCCAAGTGCCTGGATGTGACAACTCTATAATAAATATTGAATGGCGAGAGCAATGGAAATTTAACAAAGCCATAACTGAGGAGACCGCAGAGGGGCAGCGGACTGGTTAAGAGGCTGTTGGATGAGCTGGGTAGTATTTCTACTTCAACCTGATTGAAATGTCGACTAAAAATCAATGCTGTTGACTAGTGATAATTTACAACGTTCCCGGCGCTAAGTAGTTCCCCGCTTAAGAATGTGTTGGCTGGGCAGAGATTAGTGCAGGGAGTTGTGTGTGTCACAATGAATCAGATGCATTATAGGTCAGCCCTTTATTTGTTTCATCATGACTTTTACACAGTTGTCATGTAATTTATGGCTGCTTTCACATTGTCAAACATTTTCATTGCATCTTCTTCTTTAACACACTCCTGACACAGACGTGCTGTCTTGGAAGGCTTGGTATTATTTCATAATCTGAGAGGAGGCCTATAAACCATCAAATTACACTATCTTCGGGCTAATCTAAATGCGCTGCAGATTAAAATCAGAGCTCATTTGTCCCTGATGCAAATTATTAAGTTCTAATTATAAATATCCATTTAATTACCCCATACATTTTTATTTTGCGGACCCTTTTGAACACTGCTGTCTGGGGTGAGGGGAGAAGCATAGGAGACAATCTGCAGTAATTAATGTACACTTCCCAAATGGTAAAGGATAAACATATGCTGCTTTGTTTGTCTTATTTATTGATTGATTAGATGTATAGAGACTTTGGCATCAGCACAATTCAAAGTTGAAATCCTTTTAAAAATGAAAGTCATTTAAAATCTTTTAGGGAAAAAAAAGCAAAATATAGCCAACCACAAGTCTTCCATTGGAACACATCATCCTAAAATATGGGATTTGCATCAGATTCTGAATTTGATCAAATCTAGATTTTGCAGAAGGGTGAGAGAAATCATATCTGTTTGGCACCTAGGATGTATTTCACATTGTTATAGAAAACACTGTCCCTTTTTTTTTTTTTAAGTATCCTTTTTTTCCAGCCCGTGGCCATTCTCTACTAGGAAAAACAATCTCTGCCTATAATATGAGGATGGTCCATATGAGAGCATTGTGATAAACTATTTTTGATTACATAAATTTAAAAGTGGGTAAAATAAAAATTTGTAAAGGTCTTACAACTAGACGTTTACTCTCCCATGAAGTTGATGGAAAAATTACTAAGACTGGTTGGGGGGGCAAAGGAGGGGCACTGAGGTCTTTTGGATATTACAGATTTTTCTAGAACCCGACTTTGATTTTTAACGATAGTATACTGCCCTTGGAACCAGATGCTTGGTTCCTGACTCTGAGCTGTGAGATCTTGGATTCCCTCTGCCTCTTGACATTTTTGTTTCTTCATCTGTAAAATATGGGTACTTTGAACCCATCCTGTACTAGCATATTCTGAACACAACCAGCACATTCCCTACTTCTCACCCCTGCTCTTTTAGGAATCTAGTTGCTCGACTGGGCTCACCTGCAAAGAGGGTCGAATTGTTGTCTTGGTTTATATCAAAAGATAGAAGCTGCCATGGAAATTAAAGCTTGGGCTCGTGATCTCTCAGTAGAAAGCTTAAGAGCAACTTACAAATTGCTGGAAGCAAAACTGAAGCATGGTATAATGGAATGGTGATATTTCACAGAAGTTTCCAGCCTTGCAAGATTTCTCCATCTTTTTTAATTGTTGCAAGCTGTTTTTATTTTAATAAACTCTAAGGAGTATAATGTGTATTTTCTCCAAGCTTGCTTTTTTTGGCAACCATAGCTGTGTCAAAATAGAAATACACTTGACAAAGAAATCAGTTGAATTCAAACAACCAGGTATTTTAAATTCAATTAACTGACTGAATTCAGTGATATTTCCCTTCTTCCTCCCCCAAAGCTGGTTTCTCTGTATGGACATAGCCTACATATGCTGAGTTCTTGGAGTTACAAATTCTTGCTGGTTAAAGGCATCCAATGCAACATGTTTGGAAGAACTCTCCCTCTGTTAGTGCTGAAGACAGCATAAATTGAGGGAACATGTTCTTTTTTTATTCACTGTGTAGGTAAAAGCATATGGCCTGTTTGGGGCCATGTGATCTTTGCAATCCATTTTCTAAACTTGGTGTTTACCACTGATTTTAACATGGATGTTTGTTTTTCCACACTGCCCAGCAAATATCATTGATATGTGGCATTACCTTCCAAATAAAAAGATGTTTTCAGAAGCAGGCTGAGAAAGGGCTTTCAAAGTTACTCTTTGGGTAGTGACTATCTAAAACTTTCTTTTCTTACCCATGTAAGGAACGACGAAGCTGTCGGTGTTCCTTGTAGGACACAGGCACTCTTGAGATCTATGACTTCAATAGATAAGTAATTGATTTAAATTACTGCCTCTTTAATTTGTAATATTTTGGAGAATTTTATTAGGCATGCTCTGTTAGGGCACTGATGATCAGCTGTTTCAGATTTTGTGTGCTCTTCCGTCTGTGACAAAAAAAATAGTGCAAACCCAAAGACAAACAACTAGACACACACAGACAAACAAGGAAAGGAAAAAATTTAGCTTTAATCCAGCCCCATGGAAGATAATGAGATAGATGGAATGAAGGACAGCACCTGATCCCTGACGTCCACCTTTAGTTGTTACCTGAAGACAAAGCACCATAACATTCACGCCAAAGGGAAAGGTGACAACATATGTATTCAGATATGAAGTTTCAGATTTCAGAGCCCTATAGTCTCCTCCAGCCCACTGTATTGTGCAAATGTATCAGCTGTTGTATTGCTAATATCTGATAGGCTGCTGCTGCTAGGACAGTCTTGGCTCACTAATGGGGTCAGCCATGTCACTACATGATATATGGATTATGTTTACCATGGCATATTTTGTTGGCGAGCTGGGCTGTGAGATGGGACCAGATGATAAATGAAGATACCCCACAGTTTTCACACTAGTTCCTGTGGTTCTGTCTCCAAAACAATCAAGCACTGCTGATAATGTAGGGGTATTTATGGGGACGTAATTGACTTCAAAGTTTTAGATCTCTGGCTGAAGTTTAAGATGTAATAGTCCATTATGTTAATGTCTTTCCTTAAAGATCCCATTGACTTAAATAAATTATTTAGGGTTTGTTGCTAAAACCTACGTAAATTCATGAACTTTCTGGCTAGTTAAGTAACTTTCTAGTGGTTTTCCGTGTCTTGACAATTCATTTGCTTGGGCTCGTTTGTGTGTGTGTGATTTCTAAATGTATTTCTCAAGTTACTGGCAACAAATGCTTTTTCTTATCGAAGTCTTACTTTTGAAAAACAAACAAACATGCATATATAAAATGCATCTATACATGCATATATAAAAATAGTGTGTGACAGACAGATCAGTAAGATCTTGAGCCTTTACCTTGATTCTGTTAGGTTAGTATAGAAGTTTAAAGAAACTGTTCATGAGAATACCTCTTTTTATCAGTTGTAACTTAGGCAAATCAATCTTCCTGCTACCTCTGTGGTCTGTTATTCATGAAGCTCTGGATTGAGGAACTTGGTTGCAAATTTAGAGACTATAGTCTCTAGCCAAAATCAGGTTGGCAGCCTATCTTTTTTGCCTTAACTGAGTTGAAAAGCTCATTTTTATCTTTCATGAGGCTGCAACACTTGTTGCCTTAAGTTTCCCTTCCTCAGAGTTCTGTCACAAGTGTATTTCCTGTGACCTGCCTCTGCATCTGGTTAAATGAGCTTCAATAATCCATACACAGTTACTTCTTACTTATTTTATATCCTGGAAGATATTAAGTCCAACAAGCTTTTACCCATTGAGTCTACAGAGAAAACGGTCAGGCAATTTTTGTTTCAATCTTCATGTCTCTCTGGAGCACTAGTTCCAGAGGCTGATCAATAGGTTTTATTGTAGACCTCACTGTCTCTAAAAGCATTGTGACCTTATCTGGTCTAAAAATAGTATTTGCTCTTGCCTGCAGAACCTTGACCTGTGAAAACCCATTTGGAACATAACTGACATATCTAGTCAGCTGTATATCCCAGACATGCTCTGTGAATGAATTCTGTGCAAAATGGTCCAGGAGAATATACTCTTAGAAGAAAAGTAGACGCCAGTTCTAAACACTGGGAGTGCACCTGCTTGCCTGCTTTGGTGATGGGTCATGTGGTGGGGAGTGAGGAAGACTCAGGGTGCATTGTGAGGCATGAAGGGTGAGACCCCTGCATTTGGTTCCTGATAGGAACCAAAGGGGACTACAAGGGGGCAGGAGCTTGGCCTGAGGTGCAAGGTGGCTTTAAGCAAGGCCAGGACCCTTTTTAGAGAGCTTGGCTCTCCGAATGTATTGCTTGGAGGCTTTAGGCTCGGGCCTTGGTAGAAGGGATTCTCTGAAGCCTGACTTGGCTGGTGAGTGTTTCTGAATTTAAAGTAACTCCCCCATTTGACGATATGAATTATTGTCACTGTATATTTTTAGGAGTGATAATGGTTTTGTGGTTAAAAAAAAGAATCTTTATCTTTTAAAAATACATACTGAAGTATTTACTGATGGAATGATAGGATGTCTGGAATCAATGTAAATAATCCAGTAGGCAGTGTTGGCAATAAGTTGTAGATAAGACAAGACCAGCCATGAGCTGCTGGTGGTGACAAGGAGTTGGATGATGTGCACTTAGGTCTTGATTTATACCATTTTCTCTAATTTAGTATCTATTTGACATTGTCCCAAAAATAAAGTGGCTGCTTGACTGGTAAAGAACAAAATGGCCTTGTAGATTGGGTGTTGTCTCCTTGACCAGAGCTCAGGTCAGAGCTGGTGTGAGGGGTGGGTATCTATGAATTCAAGTTTTGTGTCTGGAACATTCGTTGCCCAGAGGGTTGTCTTGGAGTCTGCACTGTGTGCTAGGTTCCATTCTCCTGGAAGAAAAGAGAGCCCAGGATTTATTTCAGTGTGTGATGCATCGCGAAGGCAGAGTCTGAGTTTACTCTGGGTGCCTGTTCTCCCCTTAGTGGATGTTGGGATGAAGTTGGTAGGAAGCACCCACTTACCTGATAGTGTTGATGAAGACTAGTCTCTTGGGACCGTCTTCTCATGGCCATTTGAGCCTGCCTATTAGAGAAAATTGGTTTACCTGAGAGGAGTCTGACCATACTCAAGGGGAGAGGGGACAGATAGGTCAGGCCAGGAAAGATAGGCACAGCCTCCAGAAGGTGGAAATGATTGCACAGCTGTGAAGGGGCACTTCATTCTCCAGTGGAGCAAAAGCCACGGCTGTGACTGCATCTCTGGAAGGCGAGGCCCCCGGTGGTCTTAATGTAGCCAATCACATAGGGGCCGGTGGGGCTGGTCTCGGCCGCGTCTGCTGCCTGGACTTCCCGGCCACAGGTCCCTCTGCTTCACAAAATGTCGGCTCCTGCTCTCCTCATGCAGAGGCTATTATTAGCAAGTGTCACTCAGTTATCTGAGTGGTGCTTTTAGCTGCCATCTAAGTGCCTGACACTTGGGTTTACAGCAGATTAAATTAAATTTTAGGCTGGTTTGGCTTCACTGGCAGTAGACAATAGGAGCAGCTGTTGTAGAAATGTAACCCAGCACCCTCAAGATCAGTGTGCATGTGGGTATGTGCATGTGTGCGTGCGTGTGTGTGTGTGTGTGTGTGAGAGAGAGAGAGAGAGAGAGAGAGAGAGAGAGAGAGAGAGAGAACATGCACGAACACGCCTTTGGAAGTTCTAAGGCTGCAGATGATTCTTGGGCAATTGGAGACCCTATAGGCCAGTCCTGTGGGAATGGGGAAGGTGCCATTGTCTGGGCAGACTCCTAGATACACCTTTTTCTCTTCTTCCCATAAAATACCTTCTCCAAAAAAAGTGTTTGTACAGACTAATAGTTTCTCTAGCTTGGTTTTATCATGCTTGGTTGGAAAAGGAAAAGTATGAAACCAGCATCATCTTTTCTTTTTTCTACTGTTTGCACCTCCATACCAGTGTTTTTCTGTACAGAAGGGGGTAAGCTGGCGTGAAAACACCAATGGAAGCCAACAGATGAAGGGGGTAGATGATTTTGGGTGTGTTGAATCTCCTGACCAAATTGTTCTTGTGGGTGGTAGAGGCAGAATGTCTGGCTGCCCCACTTCCCTACTTTTTATCTCAAATGCCTGGAGGTCCAGCAGGCAACCAACATGGGGGGGAAGGGCAGTGTTGTTTGTTTAGATGCAGAGATCTTTGATCTCCTTGGCACACAGGGTGCTGGGTGTGGTTGTGTTCGTGTCCTTTATGCCTCTTTCTGTTGAGTCAGAGGAAAGCAGCCACATCAACATCACTTAATAAAAATTCTTCAGAAAACTGTGGGAATAATTTCTCCTTCTTATAAATAGAATGCAAATGTGTACATTATTCCACCAAAGGAAGACTTTTACTTTTGTAATCTAGATGTAAGAAATTCTGTGGCACTTGATTTCAGTTCCTCAGACTCCAGAATTTATACTCACTGATTAGTAATACATTATGCAAATAATTCAGTTTACATATCCAAATACTGTTTTGCATCATTCACACCTCATGTCTTGAAAAAAAAAAGTGAAATGTTTCCTCAAAATAAACAAAACCTGCACAAGAGTTTATTGTAAGGGTGAAAATTAAAAAGGCACTCATTTGCCTGGGAAATTTTGAGGAAATTTTTAATACTCTTGCATAAGTAATTTTGCAAGACTTCTTAAAAATCTACCTATAGGAAGTACCGTTGCTGTTATGATGGTCTATGATGTTATCTGTGACTTAATGAATTTTTCAATTTTGGAGAAAAGAAGCTATAATACTATGTTCGATACACATTTGTGCATATATGCATACAGCCATCAATGAAAATTTAAGCTGAGTTATTTAAAGGAGCTACAATAATTGCTTACCATTGACATGATTTTTCTGCTAGAGAGAAGGGAGAGTAAGTAGATGCAAACTTTTAACACTCCATGCCGAGTTAGCTAATAATTATAGCCACGGATGCTTAAGGTATAGCTTGGCAAATGGCAATGCCCCGCAGAAAAATAAATACCTCTTGGCTTTCTGAGGTTTATTTTGTCATTGGAGTCATTCCTGAGAATAGTGGGTGTGACCTGGAGCCCCTGAGTGAGCACGTCCCCATGCCCACGTGAATGTCTAGCCCAGTGGCTTTGACCTCACGCGTCAGAACAGAACTGGCCTTGAAAATCTGCACAGGCTCCATTGGTTCCAGCTTCACTCTCTGGCGTGGTTAACTTGCTGCTGTTGCAAAGCCTGTCAACTTTCAGGAGGACTTTCCCTCAGAAAGGGGGGCGGCAAGGCGTAAGGAAGGGAAGAAAGCAAACAGGGCCCGTGTTTTTTTTCTGCAATGTGAGTGCTGTCATATGTCTCATCCAATGCTCCACACCCATCCCTCCTCACAGGTTATAGACACATTTTTGGCACTGCGTAAAGTAAGCGTTCCAACATGTTTCTAATCTTTAACTTTCACATCGTTATAAGGCTGATGTACTGACTTACAGTTGCCTGGAGATAGTTCGGGGCAGAGCACCTGACAGGTGTAATGTTTTGTGTTTTATGTCTCTCATTATGGAGGTTATAGAATAAAAAAAGCCACAGAATGCCTTGAAGATGTTGATACCCACATACTGAACACGCATGCTCCTTGGGTTCCTTTTCTTGCCCCACTTTCACATCTACTTTGTGTGTGTGTGTGTGTGTGTGTGTACTATATTTAAAGGGACTCTTGGTGTACTTAGGAGACAAACTTCTTGGCTTCAGGTATTACCTCCAAGTGACAGGATTGAGGAATCCCACTTCTCTTGACTGTCTCTCAAGAGTTAGAGATGTGTACTGTAGCCTCTTAAGGAATGAGCGCTCTTTTTGCCATGGGAAGTGAGGAGACAGATTTAGTGGGTGCTATGGCTTCAGATGGCAGCTGGAATGGCAGAAGATTAGTAACACACAGCCCCGTGAACCACGTCAGTGGATGACCGTATCTTGGTCTTGCTCACTGATCAGACACTTTTCAAGAGGCCCCTCTAGCTTACTTGTGCCTGGGTAGGAGTTGTCTGATCCTCAGGATGTCCTGGGGTGCCTCCTCTACCTTTTTGCTTGACCTTTTAAGGGAACTTTGTGATGACAAGTAGTCTCTTAAAATTTCCTCAACAGTCTCCAATAGATTTCTGTGTCTTCTTTCACTGCTGCTGTGGTGTGTGGTGATTCTCAGATTGAGTGTGTGCTTTGCTTCTTGTATCCCATGTTCATGCAAGTGAGAAGCTGACATTCTCCTGTTGATGTGCAGTTTCTGACTGGGCCCCATCTCTAAACTCCATTCCAGTTGAGCTTATTGAAATTCAGGTGAGTTGGGATGTCCTTTTAAGGCGTAATCTTGAGTCTGCTCTAATAGACATTTATAGAGTAAGTGCTTTTATTGTCCTTATTAATACCAAGTAGGAACAAGATTCTTTGGACTCGCTCTGGGACAGCCTGTAATACCTTCTTGGGACCAAAGTTCTGATCCATTGTCACCTCGTCCCTGTCTGATGCCCGTACAGACCACAGAGGGAACCTGGTGAGATGATTTCAGGTACAGCCTTGTTGGAGTCTGACGAGAGAATACCTGGCCCTCATTTTTTATTTTCTTAAGATAATTGAAGTTCAGCAATTATTTTAAAATGTAGGGAAAGAATTTATCTCTTGTCCTGTAATTAATTTTGAGGGCCAGGCTTTTGTTCCTCATTGACCAGAGTATCTGAGGAATCACAGAACAAAGTAGAGATCTTTGAGCATCAACATTTTCCATTGTGAAAGGGCGAAATAAATATTTATTGGGCATTTTCTGTATAGCTGTAGAACTGTGTCCTTTACTCTCTCATTTAGCAGGTGAGGTAGCTTGAGGCTGGGTGGGGGGGGCGGGGAGGGGGGGCAGTGATGGACCTGTGGTCACTCAGTAGGCAGTGAGATTGGCCCAGAGTCCTGGCTTCACTGAGTCAACTTTGCACGGCCTCTCCTTGCCCAGCATGACCCAGGGACCCCTTTGCTGCCCCATTTTTTCTATGTGTGAGGGCTGGAGGCCATTTCAGAACTGGAGATTTGCTGACGAACATCTCAGGGCAGGAGAATGTTAACCCAAGGATGCAGTGGGAAAACCCAAACAACAGAACACCCACCACCTGGCTGCTGGCTATCTTGCCCTTTCATTGCACCTTCTTCCTTCCCCTGTGTCCTCCCCCTATTATGGCAGGACTTTCTGCCATGTTTCCTGATGGAGCTCCCAGTGTGGAATGGCTGAGCTTTGCGCCATGTGCATGTGGACCAGTTTGGCATTTTCATACAGATCAAGGGACACACGAGGTAGATGGAATCAGGTTGGTGGTGATACCTGGCCCTCACAGGGGCAGATAGGTCTTGAGAATTGGCTGCTCTGGTCTCTTCCTCTACTATACAGGTTCTATTTTTAAAGATATCTCTCAATAGCAGGAAATCCTTTCTCTTGTCTACCTTAAATCTCTTATGCTTCAGCTTAAACCCATTTCCTCTTCATTCTAGAGAAGACAGAGTAGATCATCACCAACTCTGGGCTGCAGCCCTTCATGTTTTTGAATTCTTTGCTCCCTGCCACCGCTCCTTCCTAATAATCCCCATTCCCTGAACTTGAGCTCATAGATCTATTATCTTTTAACTCATGTTTTATTTTTGCACCCCTCTTTAGAAGCTCCTGCATTCCCAGCTCTTTTACTCAAACACAACCAATTCCTGCAGAGTACCATGACCAGGTACCTTAGTGTTTCCCCCGTGGCTTGCTTTATAAAAACCGGTGCTTCATTGATGACTCACGTTCAGCTTGATGAGCACTGGGAAGCCTTGGTCTTCTTCAGTCGTCTCTGAGTGCAGTTAAACTTTAACTCCCAACCGCAGTGATGCCACATCATTCCCTTTCCCACCAACCCCACCCTGTGCATATTGAACTTCTCTCTCTACTACTCCTGTCCCGAGATCCTTGACCACAGTCTGCCTCACCAGGTGATGGAGAATTATGATCCCTTCTCTGAAGCTATCTCCTTCCTCGTGGCCCCCCTTCCTCTTGGCTCCCCTTCCGGTGACACCTTCATGGAGGCTGAGAAATGCAGTGAGGGGCCTTGCGTGCCTCACTCACTGCAGGGGAGAGAGCTGTTGATGACTTTCTGCTCACTTCCGGGGAATACAGGTTTTGGAGGACCAGAGCCTAGATTCCCCCAAAGCCTGAAGATCCAGGTCTTTTTTTTCTTTTCTGAGTTTTTAGGCCAATTTGTGTTATAAAAATAGGAGTTGATCATTGTGTTTAATAGTAATGTGTTCCTATGTGCTGGGGTGAGCAGAGGTGACAGTATGCGTGGAGGCCGATGGGAAAAGCATTACAGGCTTGGGAAAGCATTTCAGAGCACACAAACATGGTACGAGTAATGGCAGGCTTATAGCCACAAGGCCAAATTTTCAACCCATCTCCCTTGTTGTACCCCAATTCAATCAAGATGTAAATGAAATGGTGAAGGGCCTCCCTGGTAGCACAGAGGTTAAATTCTCAGCACTATTAAGCTATCACCAGCCACTACAGGCTGAGTTTGATCCCCAGCCAGGGAGTTTACCCACATATAGCGCAGCAGACCTCTTCTGTCTTGCCTGCTTCTCCCCTTAGTGTATTTCAGTAGATCCGCCTGTTCTGCTCCCCACTGTGTCTCTGGTGAATCCTCTCACCACCCCTACATTTCTGGCCTACACTCCAGTTCTTGTATGCATAAATAAATAAAAATAAAATCTTAAAAGTTAATAAATAAATGAAATGGTGAGAAGAGGGGCTCCCTAGACCTCCAAGGTGTTGCGTGCTGGGTAGCCTAGGATTTCTTCCTTAGCTCAGTGAAGCCCAAACATCCTCTGACTGGATCTTTTTCAAGCTGACTGACTCACTTCCTGTTCTGCCCAGCCCAGAGGTGACTGGGTAATCCCCACAATATGACCTCACAGTGGACTGAGGGTCCTGGGAACTTCTGCCTCGAGTCTCAAGTCTCGAGCAGAAGTGGGGAATGGGGGCTGCTGGGTGATCAAAAGTCAGTTGGAAAGCCCACCGTCTTCACCACACCCTGCCCTTCTGCTCACACCTCTACCTTCTTACGTGAGGGTACCTGTATTTCAAGGAATAGAGAGGTAGCTGGCCCCATGGAGTTGTCTGAGTGATTGTGTAGGGCTATCTCCAGCTCAATGGCCAAGGCCATTTCTCCTGGTAAGGCTGTCAGTGGGGACCTGGCAGAGACCTGGCTCATAGTTAGCGAGTGACCCCAACTCTTTCTCTCCCTTTGGAGACATTTGGGATTGGTAAGAGGACAACAGTATTCACATTGCTTCCTGGGTGTTGGTATTGTATGCTCTAAAAACAAAGTTTTCTGAAGCAGGCATCTCGTTTTATTTTTATTTTATTTTATTTTATATTGTCATGCCCTACATGATGCTGGCTCATAGAAGGTATTTAATTCATACTTTGTTCAGGTTGATTGAAAATTGAAAGGCCAGGCTTTGAATTGGATTCCTTGGTTCCCTGTTGTGCAAAGGTGGGCGAGTTCATTTTCTCCTTTCTCCCTGTGGAGAGGCGGAGAAAGGGTTGGGTTGGGATAGGGGAATGGCATCTCTGGGGCCTTTACTCTGTGGACACCTTTTTTTCTTGGCCAAATAGTGAGCTCTTTGCTTGCAACTTCTGCCCCTTCTCTCCTGGGAGTGAGGCATTGGGGAGGCTCATCAGGGCTGGACAAACACTGGGGATGCCCTGGGGTGTGGGAACCTGGGAGCAGCATCCTGTCAACAGCCCAAAACAGACCAAAAAGGAGGGCCACCTGCCTTTAGCAGGGCCTGAGTCCTGCTTTCTTTCTGGTAGTCTGGCTGACGCTGGCTTGGCTTTATATGGTCTCTCTTGCTCTTGCTCGCTCTCGCTCGCTCTCTCTTTCTCTCTCTCTTTTAGTGTATGTGATTGTAAGACCTTTGCTATTTGAGTAGGGAAATCCTCTCTTATCAATGGAATTCACCGAATCTGCCAGAGTGATGATACCCTTTTCTGTGTGCTGTGAAGAGAGTCATTCAGCAGCTCAATTTATTTGCACAACTCTGATTTCTTTCATAAGAAAAGAAATTCCCAATTGAATTCTGCGCTTAGGTGACCTGTTCTCCAAGTTCTGGAGCTATGTGGAAGTGGGTTGCTCCTCAGGGCCCAGGCTCAGCTCTGCTGTCCCATCAGTGCCAGGGAGACCCCAGCCTTCCGATTTCATTATGACCTTTCTCATGTGTCTTTTTTGCCTGCTTCCATCTACACTCCTGGGGACGACCAGCTGGAGAGCATTCTTGCTAGAGAGCTGTCTGGAGCACTGGTGGCCGGAAGTGCTCTTGGGCAGTTCAGGAGAAAGTGGCTTGTGTGACCAGGGGTCCCTGCTCACTGCGTGAGCCCAGCGCAGCCCACCTGCCTCCCCGCAGGTCAGCCTTCCTCTCTACCTCCTTTCCTCCATCCCCTCTTTCTTGGGAATTTGGGACTGTGGACTTAGAGAATTCAAGAAGAGTGGATCTAGAACTTATGTTTTCTTTCTTTCTTTTTTTTTTTTTTTTAAAGATTTATTTATTTATACATACAAGCTAGGGTACAGGCCAGAGGCGTGGGGCGGCTAGAGGGTTCACCAGAGACAGAGTGGGGAACAGAACAGGCAGATCAGAAATACACTGCTAAGGGGAGCAGCGGGCGAGGCAGGAGAGGTCTGCCGCACCATGTGGGAATCTCTCCAGCTGGGCGTCGAACTCGCATCGAGAGCTGCTGACAGCTCCACAGCACAGCGCTCAACCGCTGCGCCACCAGGGAGGCCCCTAGAACTTATGTTTTCTGACTCTCTCTAGAATATTTTCCCATCGCTTGCCAGGGAACAGCTTCTCTTCCATGTGGAAGGCAGCAAATCTCTGGTTTGTTGAGAAGATGGCTTTATCTGCTCTTCGGCTCCAAGGCATTTTTAGCACAGAACCCTTTGTAGTTGTTGAGCCATCTATGCCCCATTTTGGATCTGAGTCTCACTTTGAATTTTCCAGATACTGGTATGACTGGAACTATTAGTTAGCATGGGAAACTTTGTCCTCCCTCCTGGTGAGGGGTGGTCGATTCCGTTGTGGATGGGAATGGGCAGTCAGCCATTGGAGGCCACAGAGGATCTTTCCACAGAAGGAAGAGTGGAAGTCAGGGAAGATTCTAATAGGAACTGAAGATATGATCCAACAGGAAAGAAGTAGGACCTCTTGTTAGACGCTGACCTGGCACGCACACCTGGTGAAGGTGCCCCCAAAGGGTGGTTGGCTTTAGGGCAGCTGCACAGTGCATTCTGCTCTGGGAAGCAGCATTCCTCTCTGCCCTTGGGGGCAGAGTCTCCATTTATTGCCAGTCCTAGGACTAGATTGTGTCTCCTCTTTGTCTCAAGTTCTACCATCTTGGAGCAGAGTCCACATAGATTGGGCATGATAGGGGTATGCAGGGCCCTTACTCTGGTCACCCTCCTCCCAGGGGACACCCTTTCAAAGAGTTGCACTGGATGAGAAAGAAAGCAAGTCACCAGCCCTTCAAGGCTGTGGCCTGTGGATTTGGATAGGGAAGTGAAGTCTCACTATCCACCAATCTCTTCCCAGAAAAGGTCTGTTCCGCGGGCTGTCCTTTGTCTGCCTTTCTCAGGGGTTACCAGAGATGGTGATGTGACCACATGACTTGTCAACTGCAGCCCAGAACTTTTTTGGGTGAGATTCATTTCTGAGATGGCTGAGCAGGAATGCTCCTTTCTCCTTATATCATCTGAGTGCTGCCATGTGGGTGGGCACCACGATCAAGTTTCGTCCTTCACTGTAGATGTGTATTGCAGTAAAACCTGCCTGTTCTCCTACCCCTCATTAAAGGTGACTCACAGTTGAGAAACCCAAAGAAAATAAACCGTCTTCCTCAGACTGTGATCTTCTTCGGGCTCTGAACCAATTTCAAGCAACCTGGGGATGCCCTGATGACTACATCGTGGCAGGCTCTTATCAGATAAGGGACATGAAGTTATTGGGGGCTTTCATTTCATAGGACCGAAGATTTTAGAGCTGAGAGGTGAGGCAGATGCCATCTAATCTCGATTTTGTAGTCAACCTGTGTTTATTGAGCACTTACTTGATGCCTAGCACTGCATTGGGTGCTGGAGGTGCAGAGGTAAGCAAGACCAGGCAAGTTGCCTCTCGTGAAACTGACTTTCTCATTTGGTAGAAGGGTGTGTGTGGCCAGGTGGAGGGGGAAGGCCAAGGGGGAAAATCCTTTATACCTGAAAGCCAGAAAAGTCAAAGTACACAGGCCAGGAGAGATGATGTGACTTGCCCAGGCCACCCAGCTACCTGGCAGAGCTCAGCCACAAACCTAAGTAGATCTGCCTGGGTCCCAAACCCCTGCCTTCTCCAGCACAGCAGACAGCCAGCTTGAGCAATTCAGTGTTAGAGATGGGACTCTAGGTCTGCTTCTGAATTGCCCCCTGGAAAGCATCCAAGGTCAGTGGCTTCCGTTCTGCACAGCTCTCCAGGGAAGGAGAGCACAGAGCTTCCTCGGCAGCTCCCACTGCAGTTTTCCCAGCTTTCCAAAGTTCTTTGGGTAAAATTACAGGCCCAGGGTGTGGAGTCACTGAGAAACTTGTATTTCCGGGAAAGAGTTCTTGTATCTTTGGCCCAATCAGTACTAAGTATAGTACTAAGTTTACAGCTATTGCTTTTCTTTTGCCTTTGAACACTCATTCCAGTGACTGAAAGGGCTCTTGGTGAGTAGGGGCAGCAGATGAAGCACCTGACTTGCTTACATACTTGTTTGTTTTGAAAGGAAAAAAAAAAAATCCTACTGGCTTTCCCATTCCTCCTCTTCTTGCCTTCAGGGAAACAGTGCACAAAGCTTGGAGAAGAATTAATGGTAGCCCCCCCCCCCCATGTCTTACATGATGAACTTCTTCTCTGCCTTCTGCATTTTTGACTTATTACAGCTTTTCTGTGGCTTGGAAAATACATTGACTGAGTGATGATTGTTTTCATGAAACGGTGCAACATGTAAAGCAGTGGTTGTCATTAATAGTGCAGTTTTGTAGAGTGTGGCTCTTTAAGCCTTCAGTTGCAAATCAGATTAGCGCTCTGTTAACTTAAAATAGCCCCAAAAAAGAAAAAAGGAAAAAAAAAGGAACTGTCGGAAATCAGAGGGAAATATTAGCATTATGAAACATGTTAACAAGTGGCCATTAGCACTTTATGTCTGCATGAATAGCATCTTTAAGTGTTTTATTGGTAACAGAATAGAGTGGAGTCACATAGAATGGCATTACTTTTAAAATTGGCAAGTTCTTTTAATTCAGACTTCTCCTTGTTATTGCCTACCGGGGAGCATTTATTCACCTGTCAAAATGTTCGCCAGGGTAGGAAAAGGTACTTTAGCTTTTCTGGCTGATCCTGCTCTCAGGTGTAAGAGATGTGTCCCTTTATCATGCTCCCCCCATGCACCTCCCCACCAGGAGGAGGGAGAGAGAAAGCACAAACTGAGGAAGACAGAGGCCTGGAGGAGGCTGGGACCCCTGTGCAGTTTTGGGTGTGAGTCTGAGCACCTCATCGCACCTGGACTCACGACTGGCTACCAGAGATGTGTGTGGGGACTCCCAAGTGAAGACGCTCTGAACCCTTTCCCCTTCTAGAGATTCCTCATAAGCCTTAGGGAAAACACTCTAATTCAGTCTTGACTGGCCCTCTCAAGAGTCCCCCATCCACCCTTTTTCTTTTTCCCAAATCAGCTCAACCCTTCCATTTATATTATAATGCAAAATGCTGTTCCCTCTGAGCCTTAGGGCCTCTGGGGAAAATAGAATTTGACTGACACTCAAACTCCAAAGCCCAAGTGTCCCTAGGTCAACCGCCTGGTAGTTTTAAAGCAAGAATGTGAGTGGCCCCCTGGCAGTTTGGAATCTGGAGGTTCACGCAGTTCATTTTCAACACTTAGTGATGTACCAGGAACTGTTCTTGGTATTGGGCTTGTAGCAATGATCAAAACATTCTAAAATCCCTGCTCTAATGGCCCTTGCCTTCTTGCTGGGGACACAGACAAATAAATACACGAACTAGATGGTGTGTTAGAAGGTGGCCATACCACTTTGGAGAGAAATTAGGTGGAAGGATGGCTAGAGTGTGTGGGGGGCACATGTAGAGGGTGGCTAGGAAGGCCCCCGCTGAGCAGCAGGAGCTCCAAGGAAGTGAGATGTTGGGCTGTGGGGATTCCTGAGGGGAGTAGCTTCCTCCCGAACAATATGCTGAGTGAAAGGAGTAAAGGAGGTGAGAGGGAGGTGAGGTCTGAGGGTGAGGAGACCGGCACCTTGTAGACCATTGGTAGGAATTTGGTTTTAACTCCAGGGGAAATGAAAGCCTCTGGAGGAATTGGTGTCATGAGACTAGAGATTTCCAGAGGGTCACTTTGGCTGCTTTATGAGACTTGAGTTTGAGAAGGTGAGGCAGAAACAGGGGGCTATTGTTCAAATCTAGGTAAGATGATGGCAGCTGGGACTAGGGTTGTGGAGATGTTTGGCTTGGTGACAGGATGGATGGCCTTGCTGCTTTCTGGGATGGGGAAGGCACTGGAGGTGCTCAAGAGGACGGGAGAGCTCAGCCCAAGCTCCCTTCTCCCTCCCCTTTCCTTTTCTCCTCCTCTTCCCTCCTCCTCTCCCCCCTCCCCCTCATTTTCCCTTCTCTTCTCCTCCTACCCTCCCCCTCCTCTCCCCCCACAAGGCCTGGGATATGTATTAGACCACTGAGAGGTCAAAGAAATATTGGGAAGGAAGGGAAAGTGGCCCTCGACTGGGCAGTAAGGAGAGCTCCATCTCAGCTTCACTTGAGTCAAACTCGAACTGGAGTTCTTTAGGGAAGGTGCTCTTTGGACTTTTTTTCCCCCATTTCCTTCTCCGTTGTTCTTTAGCTCTACCAAAGACAACTTGATCTTTTAACTTGGTGATAGGTGCTTTGTTTCTTGCATTCCTTTCCCTTAGCTTGTTTTCTCAGTGCTCAGGTAAACCATCAGGGGCTGCTGGTGAACCATGGGAGTTAGTAATGGGTATACAAGCTGCATCTTTTCCTGGACTTCCCCTCTCCAGTGCCCGGGGCTTCCAGGAATGTGCTGCCAGAGTGCTTTCCCTCTGTCTGTGGCTCTGCTCTGCTCAGATCTGCCGGTCGGGTTGGCTTTGAAATTTCATATGGAAATCCGTTGTCCTGCTTTCCACTGGTCTCCTCCTCTCTCTCCCCATTCCTGGAAAGAAGCTGGCTGGCAGATAGAGTATTTTTCCTTGAAAGGAGAGTGGAGAGCCCTCTAATGGAAAAGTAAAATAATTCTTGGAATTCTCCTAACACCCAAGCCAGCCAGAGCTGAGACCAAGTAAATTATTTGGGGGTAGTTTGCAAGGGCCAGAATCAAACAAATTGCTTTCTCGCCCCGACCTCAACTTGGATCTTTAGAACAGAAGCTGCTGATTTTAGGAGTCTGATGACAAGCAGGATTCAGCATTTCTGTCTGAACCACTTTTGTTGCAAGGAGGTCTTTTAGACTTGGGACTCAGAGATGAACATTTTTTATCGGCAACTGGTTCCTTACCGTAGGAGGCGCTGCATCACCCTCAAGTCTCCGCGAAAACCTTAAATACCAGTTTTTAGAGTACTAACATTCCCTCAAGAGAGGTCGTAGCTTTCTCTCTCTTCTCTGGCTCTGGTTTTGCCACTTGTAGCACAAATTATTCCGAAATCATAAGTAACCCAAGGGAGAACCCATAGAAAAGTCTAGGCTGCCAGGTCAGAGATGGTAAGTAGATCCTCAGGGAAATGCAGAGGCCTCCAGCCTCTCCCTTGGTCCCAGATATGTAAGCAGGCGCCCAGCCTGCTTTCTGCCTTTTCTGTTCTCAGTGCTAACCACCTCCCCACCAGTTTGCCCCAGAGCCCTCAGCTCTGTTTCCATCCTTTGCCCCCATTCAGATCCCTTGCATTCCAGAAGAAAGCAAAGTCCTTGCCAGACAGAGCAAAGTCCAACACAGTTCCAAGGGGTGCTGTTCCTTAACCTTACAGCCACATTGCTTTAAGGGTGTGTCTGGGGATGTTTGTCTCCAAGCAGCAAAACCTTGATGCCTCTTTCTTCCTGTAGGGAGAGTGGCCTGGGGCACTGTTCCATGTGTCTCCAAGAAGCTTTTCTCTGACTCCTCTTTCACTTCAAGCCTTCTCCATCATGTTCTAAAATAAATGTGGCCAAGTTTGAGTTTCCTCCTATTTTTCATTTATAAAATTTTTTGTAGCTGTTGTCTCGGGGAGGGCAACCAACCCTGGGGCGGTCAGCATTTTAGGTTGGCTCTTCGAGATGAATAACCACTTAGCCATTGCTCAACTACTTTTGTTTGTGAAATAAAGGGCAGTAAACGCCATGACATGAGAGAATTTCAGGTTTATTGTGATTGCTTTTTTGTGTTTGCATCTGTCCTGCTCAGTTAGGGCATTGCCTGTAACCTCATAGGAACCGACACTGAAGACCATATGATTTTAAAGCTTTAGAAATCTGCGTGTGTAATATGTCTTTTGTGGATTTTTTTTTGTTCTTTTCTTTAGAAACTGTAATAATAATCCATAGTAATTATCCCATAGTATGCTGTCCTTTGTTACAGGAGCACTGGATTAGTGTGAAAACGTGTCCTGTGTACAGTTTCAACAGCTTGATTTTGCTTCTTCCCTCTCCCCCACCCTCCTTTTCTGTCTTGTGCTATTTGGAAGACAATTTCCACATTTCTGCCATATGTCTTAGGAAAGCTCAGGACTTAGAGGCAGTAGCAGACTTAGGACCCAGAGCTTAGTTCAGGTGGGGAGGCGGCCTGTGTAACAGAGACTTATGCAGACAGTGAACTGTTGAAACAGCTGCATTTGGAAATAGTGCTTTCCCTCGCCTGCCCTCTTTTCTTGAGAGACTCTCAAACATCTGAAAATGCAAAAGCACTTCACCAGGTTTTAACTTTTCTGGCTCAAACGAAGCAGCTTCGAATCGATGAGAGCACAGCAGCAGCCTTTATCCATTTTGTATACGTTTTTCCAGTTTTTTGAGAAAGATGAGATTTTTCTTTCCTTTCTCCATGCTGTCCTCCCTTCTTCTTCTTCTTCTTCTTCTTCTTCTTCTTTTTTTTTTGTGCCTTGGTTTGCATTCTGCTGAACTGAAAGAGCATTTAATCCTTGGCCTCCTGTCTATTGAGATATTATGTTTTTTTAATAGTGCTTGTTTATGACTAAGGTCAAAGACAGTATTTCAGAACAAAAATTAGAGTTAGTTCATAATTGAGTACATATGTACGTAACTGTTTATTTTTATAGTTTGCTAATTTATTTTTAAACAGCTCAGTTATACCAACATGTTTATAGCTCCGTTCATCACATGCCTTACCAGGCAGGGTGTTAAAAGGCACATGCTTTTCAATACTTTGGACCCCACGTTAAATTAGATAATGCCATCAGGTAGCAATTTAATTACTTTAATTGAATGTTTAGGCGGAAAGGTGGTTTTGCAGAGGCTATAATGAAATAACATTTATTAGTACAGATGTATAAATCTCAGCATTATAGACATTATTTGAGGTTGCTGACAGAAAAATGGACATACAGCAGGCGTTTAGAAGGAAACCTGAGGGGGTTCTCTCATCAGTGCTAAATGCTGCCTTTGCAATTTAGGAGACTGTGGGCATGGCCAATTCCATCGTGAGCTGCCTTTATCATTAGTCTTCCACGCAGACACACAAAGGCATTTGGGTGTGTTTTGTATAGCCAGGGCTTTCCTGGGAGGCAGCATGCCAGCTGGGCTGGCTCACTGAGCCAGAAAAGGCGAGACACAGTCTGGTGAAGTCTTTGTCACCTTGGAGGGTCGAGGCTTGGCACACTTGGGTCTATCTCCTGCTACTCTAAGCCAGCTCGCTCTGTAATCTGAGAAGGGCTGTCTCAGAGTTCCAGAGGATTTTGTAGACCATGGTGGAGGCTGCTGGCAGAGCCCTGGGACATAGTAGATGTGGCAAGCCAGCTCAGAGCACTTGCCTCTGAAGGTGACTTTCCCTTTGATACAGAGGGTGTTAAAGGAGGGGCCAGAGCCCCAGCCCCCCATCAACTGCTTTCCTAAATGCCCTTGGACAAGATGGGAGCACTGGTACTTGGAGAATTTGACAAGCTATTCTGGGCCCAGGTGTTCTTTCCCACCTCTCTGTGATTTAGTGTGGTAGGTGTCAAATGGTGGCTAGAAAAAAAGGGATTTTGAGGTGTGCTAACAACAGATCCTTTGCCTATGAGTAATTCATTGTCTCCTGACACCATCTGGTTTCACCCAGGCTGCAAAGCCTGGTGTGGTGTCCCATCCCCTGCAAAACCCTATGTGGGTTACAAACCAAATGCCACTATGCTTCCCCCACAGCGTCTGGCAGATAAATCAGGTGGGGCTGCTTTTGCTGCTGAGTATTTGCTGAATTCGAAGTTTTGGGCCCACCATTGTTTGGGGGGAAAGCTGCCCCCTTGCCTCGGGTCACAGTGATTCCTGGCATTCCTCTTCAGGAGTTAGCCAGGAATGTCTGTACTTAAATGTAAGATCCAGTCATCCTCATTACACAAGGGGCCACCTTGTGTCCCCAGCTTTGGGGAGGGGTGAGCGGGAAGTTGTTTTGTAATGCTCTCACCTTGGTGTCCTGAGGCCCCAGTCCCTTGAAAGATTGCCTAGGGAGCTGGAAGGAAGGGTGGGGAGGAGTGCCATTGAGGAGAAGGAGGCCTACTGGTCAGGCCAAGAAGGTGAAGGAGGGTGGTTTGGCTCCCAAGGGAAGGACAGGGAAGTGCTGGTTCCTGGTGTGGAAGCAGTGTTTGTCCAGCTGAATGAAACCCCACTCACTTGACTACCTGGTGAGTGATTTACCCAAGCTGACAGCTGCTCCAACACATCCCACCTACAAGTCCTGACAAACTGGCCTGTTCTTTGGGGACCGTTGTGACTGCAGCAGGCATTTAGAAAGCTGAAGGAAGGGGCTCCCTAGAAAGACCTGGAAGCAATATCCGAGTGTCTGTTCCTCCCGTTCTTGTCAACTCTCAGCTTTTTTGGTTTATGAAAAATCGGGCCTATCCTTTGCAAACACCCATTGTCCTATTAGTAATGAAGATGAAAATAAGATCATAGCGTGTTTTTTTGACTCTTGTGTAAGCCTTTTGACGAGCATTGTCATATTTGAGCCTCACCTTATGAGTAACCATGTGAGGGGGCAGGAGAGGTGGTAGCTGAAGTCCAGAGAGGTTGAAAGACACGTCTGGTCTTGCACAGATTGGGGCAGACTTGGAATTCACACCGGGACTCCTCACTCCAGGCCCCTCCACCTGTTTCACAGCCCACAGGGCAGACGGTTGGGCTATAGAAGGCTGGTATTTGGTGGAAGATCTGTTTGCAGGGAAGTTGGTAGAGGAGGCAGGTGACAGGAATTAGTTTGCTCTTTTTAGGGTTTGCAGGGACAGATATGTGCCTGACATTTAGCCTTTCTATATAATTTCAAGGATTTATTGCCAGAGTCCCAAAGCACCTGGGAAAATGTTAACTTGGAGAAGCTTCTGAGTAAACACCTCAGGTACATTTCCCTGCTATCAGCAGTAACCGTTTGTTGGGCTTATTCCTCAGGGTTGCAATGCTGAGGGAAGGCTCTGAAGAGGAGGCTGGGGAGACACATAGGGGTGGTTATTTCAGCACACTTGACCTCCATCTGCTTTTTGCTTTAGCTGGACTTTTTCTTGGGTTCTGGGTTGCTAAGTCCATTTCAAGGAGAACATTAGTGTCAATATGAAAACCGCAGGCAATTGGAGGTTAACTTTTTTGTTTTCTGACACCTTCCTTGTTGGGAGAGTGGGCTGGCAGGTTGGAAGGTTCAAGTGTGTAATGTTCTGGCATTCAGATTGGTGGCCTCCGCTACCTTTGCGGTGGGTGGTGGGGCTGGGTGAAGCCCCGAGGTGACTTAGAAAGGAAGTGGTGGGCCAGTCCTCTGGAAGACCGAGCATCTTCAGCACGGCTCCTGCATGCCTGCCAGCAGGCAGCTGGGCTCCGATGGCTGGGGAAACCGCTGTGTGCTCTTAACCCCCTGGCCCAGTTCTCTCCTGTGAAGGCTTGGCGGGCATCTCTGTTTTGTGTGTGAATCAAAAAGGAGACCAGGGCCCTGTGGCACAAGGGTGGTGTAGCCTGAATTATCCTTTCTGGCCACCGGTGCAAGGGTGTGAGTCTCCAGCAGACAGTGGAAATGCACAGTCTGGTCTGATTGGCCTTGATACTCTGGATCTCACCTTCTCTCCTTCCCTTCCTTCATTTTTTTTTTTTGAACTAATAAAGCAGTTGATAATTTTCAGGTTTAGATGCATACAAAATACTGTCTAATTTTGAAAACTTTACAAAAAGAATTAAACTCTGACAAAATATCCAGAATACCGTTCTCCTCAATGGATTTTGGGTTTGTATCTTGTCTCCCAAATCTTCTAAATAGGTCAGATTAGTTGTCACAAGATGTCACACTTTCCTGGCAGAGTCATCTGGGTAGTGAACGAGGGCTTTTCAGTCCTGGACAGGAACTGGGAGGTGCAGAGACCACTAGTGACAAGCCCTGATACAGGGGGTTCTGACAACACTCAGGTCTGAACCTCACAACTTCTCTCCCAGCTTGGGCAGAGCATGGGAAGTCTAATTGCTGGGTGGGAGACTTATGTCCCCACCTGAGAACAGGACAAGGGGCACCCAGTGTGGGGAAATTATTCTGGGGCTCAGAGGAAGCAAGTGCCAGCTTCCTTCCAGGGAGTAGTCTGGTCCTGAATGCCCACCGAGGCTGGGGTGAGCAGCATTGCTGAGGCCTTTAATTAGTCAGAATTCCTGGGAAAGTGAGGTTCCTTCTAAGCTACCCCCCACCCCTTTCTGTCTTGGGTCTCTCAGTTGTACCTCTACCTGTCCTTCCATCTACCTGTGTGGAGACAGCTGAGACCAAGACTTCAGAATTGAGCTGATATGTTGGAGGGGAATGTAATCACTCCCTTTTGGAACTGGGGGTGACCCAGTTTGGAGGAGGTGGGCTCCTCCTCTGCTCCCAACCCCAAGACAGCGAGTGCTGTGAGTGAGCGCCTTGAGTGAGCGGGTCTGGGTCTGCTCCCTTCCTCACAGTGTCTTCCTGAGGCACTTTGATCCTTCTCTTAACACATTCCATTAATATTAACATGAGACTGATTTTCCTTCAAGGGAGTAGCCATGCACTCTAGGTGGGCCGGGGCCCTGCAGGCTGGGAGGCATCTGGAAGAGCGCAAGCAGGAATCCGACTGTTCCTTTTGGGAACTCTGGATGGACTTGTGTTCTCTCTGTCTCGCCACTCCTTCCCGTCTCATTTTACCTATAAGAAAGTTGACTCAGCGATGAGGTGCCTCCTCCTGACCACGTAGCTTCTCTGTGATGGGACTAGAATATCAAGGACCTTTGATGACCATTGGAGCGCTTTTTTTCTGAGCTACTGTATTACCAGGATCAGAACTAAATTTGCTTTTGGGGCTTGATACTAAGAAAGCATGGGGCTGGGTGTAAATGATACTTTTTGATGTAGGAGGAAGATAGGGAGGAAGTTCACTGGGGATGATTCCAGAGCGATAGCCGAGATCACGGAGTCTTGAAGCGTGTGTGATTCGGAAAGAAATACGTTCCTGCGAGAACCCTCTGTGCTGCTCCTCAGAATTCCACGAAGAAGTTTTTCTGTCTGTGTAATTTTATTAGGCTGAGACTTTTTCCGATGGTTTATTTTTCCGTTTGCTCATAGCCCACAGAGGAGAGCCAGGGAGAGTGGCCAATACTTTTGCACTGTTTACCTACTCTCTGACTCGGGAACTCAGCAAATCTGCTGAGCGTTGCTCTGTTTTGCCAACTTTTACAAAGCAAGACTATAAGTTGTAAGCACATCAGCTCACTGCGAGGGACCTGCTATCTGATTGTTGCTTTGATAAGAATCTGTACAAATATTTATATGATTCTGATAGTCCTGAGTTGCGTTGTTACAACATGCAAAGCTGTCAAGTTTCCAGGACTTTTGGTGGCAAAACTCGGTAGAGTGAGGGTTATTTTCAATCTGGCCTTTCCTCCCTGAAACCTTGTTAGCTTGAGATTTCACCTACTGTAACACAACTTGTGTAGAGAGAAACATAATGTTACCTTGCTTTATCACTCGCTAGCGAATGATCTAGAAGAGGTCACTTAGGAATGCACAGAGGCTGGGCTGGTTTCTCACATGTGTCTTCCTGCTTCCTCCTTCTTACATTCTTCATGTGAGGTGAGCACATTGCTATAATTAAGGAAACAAATGTAGTAATTCCAAAATGCCTTTATCTCTTGCCACTCAGGTGAGAACCTGAAAGAGAATTTCTAAGTTGTTTGGAAGTGACTAATCAGATTACAAAAGCATCCTTCATTTCCCTGAAGGATCCCTGGCTTCCTGGGACACGTACTTACCTGCTGACAGATCACTGCGGATTTGAGCTGCTAGACTGTGAGCTCCTTGAGGCCAAGGGATGGGGCTCAATTTGTTTTGTTCTCCCACATGTCTGGGAAAAATTAGATGAAATTGGCTGCCACTGAATTTCCAGTGGAATGAAGGTAATATTTTGGAACAATGATGTAAATAAGTGCAACTGACAACCTTCCTGAAGCTGGTCTAGTTGCGGAAGATGCGCTAAGGGTGTCTCTTGTGGGAGGGGCTCTCTTGGTACTTGGAGACCCCTGTTGGTGATTTAGTCACCCGGGAATTGGAGCAAGCAGTTAAGTTTTATCCCACGTTAGAGATGAGGACATGGAATCCCAGAGGTGCTGGCAAGTCTGCCGGCGAGGTCGCTGAGTTCCAGCAGCGTGGGCCTGAGTGCATCGCAGACACTATTTTAATCAGCTCCCATGGCCACTCCGGGAGGTTGGCAGTACAGTACTGCAGTGCATGTTTACTGTTGGAGAAACAGACACAGAGAGGTTAAAGGGCTGCTCTGGGCTGCACTGCCAGGAAGATTCCAGAATTTTCATTTGCCTCATCCCAGAGCCTGAGTCCTTATCCTTCTGACCTTCCAGGCCTTGGGCCCAGGTGCCCGGCTCTGAGCTCTGGGCTAATGTTTCAGGCCCATTATCTCTCCACCTGGACTGCTGGCAGATGCAGTCTCTGGAGGTAAAGCCGCCAGCCTGGCTCTGGACTTGGTCCTGAGGGCTTGGGAGGAACCTCGGGTACACCTAGTCATTTCCATACTTCCCGTCTTTCCCAGGGCCTCACCTTCCTTCCCCGCTGGAGAGACTGCCTGACTCTTGGGTAGGCCCCCTGCTCTGAATGCATTCCTACCAGGATTACTGCCCAGGCCAGGCCATGGCCGGCCACTCCTCACCCGGCTCCCAAGGCATGTCTGTCAGCCCCAAGGGTGCGGTTCAGGGTGGAGAAGTCAGAGGCTGCTTGGCCTGAGAGAACTGGTCCCAGGGATCATCACCTGCCCTCTCTCTCCTCCTGCCCCAGCTGGAGTCGGGGCCTTTCACTCTCAGGACCTCCTCTCCAATACACCGCCCCTCTGCAGCCTCAGTTGCTGCCCGGGACCTGCTGGGTCTCTGTCGTCCGTGCTGGGTGGAGCAGCGGGACTGTGGTTGTCCCAGCCCCCGGTGCCCAGGGCAGAGTCCTGACATGCAATCGCTCTGGCAAGCAGCCTCGGGCAGGCCTGGGCAGAGGACCGAAGCAGAAGGAGCAGGGGAGCTACAGCAGACCAGATGAGAGACAAAGCCAGCTCCAAAGCAAATAGCCTGGCGCAGGGTGGGTGCCCCGGCTGGAGGGGCCGGCCTGGGCTGGCCGCCTGGGAGGAATCAGGTTGGCGCCGGCTCCTTCAGAGTCTCAATCCTGCTGGAGGCCAGCCAGCGCTGTGTGCAGGGTGAGGAAAAGGGTCCTGCAGTCTTGTGGTTTAGGTCGGCAGGCGGAGAAGTGAGAAAACTGGGATGGCAAAGGGCTTTGGCATTCGTCTCCCTTCCTCAGGAGATGCTGTGGCCCTGGCACTGCCCCTGGGCCCTTTCTAGCACCACTCCACCCTCAGCGCCCCGCGCTTTAGTGTCAGGGCATCATTGTTCCAAGGCTCACTGACATCTGTCCCTGGGGCTGATGGATAGGTGCGGGGCAGTTGGCAAACACGGTTTTGAGAAGGCAGGACTTTGAAGGCGCTTGGGCTCTAACGCCAGGTACACTTGAGTTCCTTCGCATGCTGGCTGGGTGGCCTGAAACAAGTTGATCAACCCCATTGAGCCTCAGGCTCCTTATCTGTAAAATGGGGCTAATTACCTTTCTTGTCCACTGGGAAGAAATGTTCTGCTCCACTCTCACTCAGAGGTATTACAGAATATTCATTTTCTCCCAGGGTATGGTTCCAAAGGTGGTCTTTGAACTTCAGCCTCCATCACTGTGGGCTGGAAGTATGTAGCTGAGGAAGAGGTGCGCCTGGGCCCCACAATTCCCTGCAGGGTGCTGTCTGCTGATCTTGCACAGCACATTTGTGAACCCGAGCTCTCCCTGCCCTCCCCGGGCTCTGTGACCAGACATCATTAGCTGGCTCCTTGGCTTGGGTCTAAACAAGACAACAGCAAACTTAAAAACCTGAGGTCTAGGGCATGTAGCATAAGAAAAGGCGAAGATAAATGGATTGTCATTGTTGCATTCTAATTCTTTCCTTTGGATACCCATGTATGAGGAGAGTCAAGGGACAATGGGAAGAAATACTCTCTCTGCCTCACACCCAACCCTACCTGCTTCTTTTTCTCCTAGAGATATGTCGTTCCTGCAAGAGCTAGACAATCATCTGAATTTGATCAAGGGTTATGGTGATTTATGTTTCTATAAAAGGCATATGTATATTAGTATATAGCTCTAAGAGGTTTCCTTTATAAAGCAACAAATTCTTCAGACTCCTCTGAGAATCAACAGCCTTGCAAACAGTGGGGGGACCTTGGGGGCCCTTGGACTTGCAGCTCATGTCAGCAGCCCCCCAGCTTCCTAGGCTGTTTCCCAGCCTCCCTCTCCTTCCTGATCACACAGTGGGTGAGCAGATGGGTAGATCTTGCTCACTTCTCCTCAGCAACTTAAATCTACTTGCTGTTAACATTTTAAAAACAAATGCAGTTGCCACCGTGGCTATGTTCTGAATGTCCCAGGCCACTTCTAGGAAGGGAAGTGGGTATGGGCACCCTAATGTTTTATGGTAACTTCCTGGTACTGAGATGATGCAATACCTGAGGGCTGTCACCTCCCCCACCTCGTGCACGCCCTGCAACCTTGTGGGGACCCCTCCATCTAGCCTGACCTGGGTGTGTGTCTTGTGCACTTGGTTGCACTTGGTTGGTACTGATAGGGGTCCCCGGTGGGGAGGAGTCTCTGGAGTACACTGCTGAGCACCCCGAACGATCTCTGTGGCTGTGCCCAGCCAGTGGTGTCAGGGGCCTCTTCTGCCAGGACCCTGCTGGTTATCACTGTGGGCATTATCTCCACTCACCACCTCTGTGCCCAGGGTTGTGGTGTCCCCTTGAAGAGCCACACACCCATCTAGACAGAGGCCCTTTTTGCCTGGGAGTCTGACTCAATCTCTCCCCAACCCTGCCTCCTCCAAGCACCTTTGACTCACCCCAGCCCTGCTCAGATTAATGCCTTTCCTATAGGATCATGCTTGGCTCTGTCGGAGTTGCTCATGGGTCCCCCCATACCTTGCCTCCTTGGGCTGCCTCAGTTTTATGCACAGCAACCTCTCCACACCCACCCAGATCTTTGTGAATTCTCACAGTGGCCCTTGACTGATGAAATAGGTTTTTTTAGGATGAGGAGTAGTTTTCTACTAGATCATTGTCCTGTTATTGGCAAAGGGAGAAATGGGACAGGAGGCCCTGAAGTCCAGTGGGGAAAATGTGGCTGAAGATAAAGTGGTAGCACAGAGAAAGAGGATGCTAGAAGACTGGTCTTGTATGCCTTCAAAGGAAGGAAGGTTTGCTAAATTGCTGTGTAAGCTGCAAAGTTCCATTCAGTGGAAGCTATTATTATTATTATCATCATAATGGTTTTTATCATCACCATTATAGACTATGGCAATGAGGGAGGAGGTAACTGGCAAGCACTGAATGAGTTTCCAACTGATTCCTGACTTAAGAAGCCATGACTTTGTCTACCTGAAACATTCCAGTTTAGTTCAAGAACCAGGTTTGAGTCTAGAGCTCAGAGCTCTCTGACAGTTCCGTGGCTTACTAAATTGAGGGCTAGCGTCTTGGGTATGACATGAAGACAACTTATATATCTTTGAAAACTAATTACCCACGTGGTGATAAATCTGAATTTCTCATGGCAGTAAATAGGTGAAACTTCACCCTGTGGATGATCTTTGTTTTTCACTTTCCATGAGGATGCACGATACTGGTATTCTTTTCTAACTCAGTAAATGTTCACAGGTCATTAACTACTCACAGAAGGGATTTGGCAGAGGGAAGGAAGGCCGCAAGGAAATAGACTCACAGCTCTAGCTTAGAAGGTGCTAGTTAAAGAGAACTAGAATCTGTTGGCCTACAGGTGCAGGCTAAGCACTTGGTGAGCTCAGAGCGGGGAGAGAAGTAGGGAGCAGGCGCTTCCTTCACTGAGAATTTACAGTCCCTTTGGAAGCAAGATTTCCTCCCAAGCAGTTAGGAAGACAGAATTGTGAAGACAGAAATCAAGTACTAAGCTGTGCTCACTCATCTTTTAGGACTGTTGATGGGGAAAAGGGTGTGCTTTACAAAAATTCTGTTTATAGACTGCTTTTCAGGAACAGAGCTCTTGTGGACTGTGAGGGAGATTTGAGGCAGGAACTGGCCGAAGATTCCTCTGGGGTGGGGGGGGGGAGAGAGAGAGAGAGAGAGAGAGCCCTTGCTGAAAGTCAGAGGGGAAGGCTGTTGTTGGGCGTTTCTGGAATTCAGGTCTGTGGGATCAGACTTGCATTTCAGAACTGGCTCCTGCCCCAGACAGCTCCAGGGAGAGGGGTTGGCAAGGAGAGGGCTGGACAGGACTAGAGAGATGCACTCATCCATCTCTTGTGGAAGGGGCAACTGGCTCAAATCCGTGACTTGAACCCATGGCAAAGAGGCAGATGGAGGCCAACCTTCTGTCACCCCGCTCCCCTGCTGACTGCTCCTCTGACCTCACTTTTGCCCTGTGCCAGAGGTGACCGGTGGACAATGGCGGGACCTATGGTCAGAGTTTGTACCCACTCTGTCTTTGTCTGGGACATGGTTTCACAAAGCTCCTGGTGCTGGCCTGGACCTCTGCAGCAGAGGGCTAGCCTCATGCCCTTTGGGAACGCCTTAGGGATTGCCAGCTCTCTCCCTGCCCTGGCTGTGGCAGCCTGCACCATCTCATGGGGCCCAGCAGTCTTTAAATGTGTTTCTTGCACTTCCATGTATAGGTTGTAATTTGTATTTCTGGCTCCCAGGGACTCCCCCTGGTTCGAGTACTCTGGAATCTCATGAGCAAGTCCATGTTCCCCCAATCCATTTCCTTCTCATATGTGTCAATTTCAATCATCTCCCTTCTTACTACCTAAATCCTTCATCATGAGTTTCAGCTGAGCAGCCTGGTTTCCGTCTCTTTAATTTGTTTCCCCTTTCTGCACAGTCTTCTTTGGATCTGTGATATGTTTCTTAGGTATTTTCAAAAATATTCTAAGAAGAATGAAAATATCATATGACTTAGAGACACTCAAACAAGGAGCAGCGCCATTTCTACCCCAGGTTCCCAGGTGGTGGACACTGGGTTGGGGGAGGAGTACTGAACTGTTCATCATTGAACAGAAAGGGAACTGGGGTTTGCGAAGCACCTTTTATTGCAGATTGAGGGTCCCTTTTGAACTTTTTGGGTTTTTAGGGGAGCCTCACACTTCCAAAACACAGGGACCACAATAGGCATATAGGTGTGTACCCCAACCTGGAAAACAGCCTGTCTGCCGCGTCTGGTGGGACTGGACACATTTCTAGGGGGTTTGACCCTGAGGTCCATGGGTGTTTGACCCTGAGGACCATGGGTGCAGAAAAGGAGGAAGTGAGGCAGAACCCGGGCATTTCTGAAGTGTTATGCTGAAGAGGAATACCGGGCAGGATCAGTGAGCGGAAGCTGATTCCAGGGCAAAGTCCCAGCAGTGGCTCAAAAAGAGATGTGGCATCCATGCTTAGACAGAAAGAGTCAACATGACTTTATAATTTGGCCTGGTGTGAACCAACAGTTGTTTTTATCAAAGGCCCTGGAAGGTCTGGCTTCTGATTGGGGGAGGGAGCGCAGTGGGGCGGCCGAGAAGAGGTTGCCTCTTCTGAAGTATTCTTGGTGGTGGAGAATTACATTGTCTTTCTCAGTGGGAATAAAGGGGCTTGTATGCCATGCCAGGTGGACCAGTCGTCTCTCCTCAAATGCTAAAGGAGGTGACGCATTCCCCCACCTCATCACTCTCCATTCATTTATCATCTGTCCATCTGTCTATCCTTCTGTCATATATGGGTATCTATCAGCTACTGTGCTAGAATCTTCATTCTCAGCAGGTGCCCTTCTCCCCACCAGCCTCACATTCTTTTCCGCTGTTCTCTTTCTCTTCCCTTTTCTACTGATCTGGACTTCCTCTGGGGAAAGAGGCTGATGACCTCATTTCTGCTGAGGTGTAACTAATAAATACCAGGAGGTATGTGTCTTATTTCACAGAGCACTTGCTCTCTTCTGAGTACTTTTCAGATAGTAACTCATTTCATTTTCTTAGCAGCTCTATGGAGCAGATACTATTGTTATACCCATTTTACAGCTGAAGAAATATACCCAGTTTTTATACCCTTTTTTATTTCAGCTGAAGAAATAAAGTTTAGTGGTGAAACAATAGGAGTGAACAAGGGCTCTGTCATCACAGGACCCATCTGTGTCTTCCCAAGTTTGGCCTTGCCCATTGGAGATTGACTAGTCAGGATAAACACTTTCTCTCCCACTCGATATCTCAGCCAGGTCTGGGCCGTTTCCACTCTCAACTCTCCGTACTTCTCTCTCTGTGAAAATGGCATAAGATTTACAGGACGTGAGGGTATTAGCATTCATTTACTGCCACCCCTTGTTTACTGTGGGATAATGAGGTGCAGAGAGGGGCCAACACTGGGCCACCAGGCCAGTTAGTGGTGACGCACAGCTGAGAGGCCAGGACTCCTGGCGTCCGACCCCGTATTGTCCCACTTTTCCTACCACTCCCATTACCATCCTCCCCTGCCTCGCATTTCCTGTCTGTTGGGCTACAGGCTCTATCGCCCCGGGAATAAGACTCAGGTGTCAAAAGTAATTTAGGTGTGCCTCACTCCTGGGGCATCTCTTTCTCTTTCTCAGTTTCTTTCCAGTAGCAGTATTTCTTCTGTTTTGATCACCTTTGTCTCCTTTGTCCATGCTCTCCACTCCTCATGTCTTCCTTTAATTCCCTTTTGCTGCTCTCTGGGGCCAGTGCAGCTCAAGGTTCTAGGCCCTTCTTGCATCCTTCTGCTTCCTGTATACCTGTTGCCTCCCAGTCCTGCCCTGTCATAGCAGATGAGGGTGGGAGAGGGGGAGGGTGGGAGAGGGGGAGGGTGATTTTTCATCCCCCCGCTCCCCACTCTCTACTCTCCACACCACAGAGTAGCAGTTGTCCAGCCCTGGGGTGTTGCCTGACAGAGGCCTTGATGTTCTCTTTCTTCCCAAGGGCTTTTAGCAAGGTGGAGATTATCTCTAGAACCTTTGGCTGCTGTTCAACTATACAGTTAATGGGGGAGGTCAAACAGCCACCCCTCCCCGACCTACTGGGAACTCTTAGTGTTCTCAGCACCACATTTGATAGTCATCTGATTCAGAGTGGCCTCAGTCCATATGAATGCCCACTGTGAGAAATTTTGGGGTTTCTTTCCATCGCTTCCTTAGTGTAGTGGAGAGGTTTCTGCTTACGATAAGGAGACATTTAGTAATTGACCCAAATAGATGGCTAGGACATAGGCTTTGGGGCTGAACTCCAAGGGGGTGGGTAAGAAGAGGGACAGGCTATAGGGTGACAAAGTGATGTTTCCCCGGACTCTAAAATTCAAAGCCTTTTCTGTGTTCTCAAAACTTGAGTTGCCCTAGATATTTACCTAAGAGACATGAAAACATGCATTCATACAAACCCATATACACAGGTGTTCATTGCAGTACTACCACAACAGTCAAAAGTGGTAACAACCTCAATATCTATTAATAGGTGGATGGGTAAACAAATCATAACACAGTCATATAATGGATACTCGATTTAAGAATGAAACAACTGAAGCACGTAACAATAGGGATAAATCTCAAAATTATTCAGCTGAAATTCAGTGAAAGAATTAAACACAAAAGGTGACATACTGAATGATTCATTTATATGAAATTCTAGAAAAGTGAAAAGATAAACTGATGGGAAGTAGATCAATGATTTAAAGGAGTTAGAGAGTGAGAGGCGAGGACTGACTACAGAGGGTCATGGGAAACTGCAGATTGATGGGGATGTTCAATGTCTTGATTTTGGTGGAGGTGATACAACTGTATGCAATTAGCAAAATTCACCAAACTGTACACTTAAAATGAGTGACTTTTATTGTATGTGTATGATGCCCTAATAAAGCTAAAAAATAAAAACCAGCCACTTGAGTTGGACCATCATGGAAGACTGTCTATCTCTAGCCTTTAACTGTTTGTGTCTTCTCAAGACTCCAGCCATCTCGGG
>PVIJ01001195.1:125161-158345 GCA_004024925.1 Scalopus aquaticus | reverse complement strand
GAGGGGACTTATTTCATAGAATTCCAGTGGGTTTTAAAAGATAAAAAGGGAAGAGTGTGCCCAAGTCAGTCTCATTCATTGGTGTGTCTTCTCCTTGGTGGAGATGCTAGTCTTTGTGTTTGGTGAATTCCTGTAAAGTGAGAGATTTTGTTTATTTTAAAACTTCCATCTTTCTCTTCTAGTTCTCTGTCATGTGGAGTCTCCAAGGCAGTCCGCATTAATGCAATGCTGAACTTTCCTCGTGTGTTTGGCAGGCTGGTGTAGAGTGCCTTTTCTGAACCCCACTTGGTGGGAAGGCTTCATGGATCTGGGCCCCTGCCATGGGAAATCTCCATGCACACATAGTCCATGGGTTCACCTGGCTGCATGGCCTGACTTCCGGTCTTGGCTGTCAAGGCGGAGTGATAATGCTCAGGAGGATGCTGATAGGCGTCAGCCCTGGAGGATTTTGGGCAGCATTTTAAATAATACTTCTATTAGCTGTGGTCTTCATTTTTGCTAGATTTTTTTCCTTTAGAGACCTAATATCTAAAGAGGGCTGAGAGCATCCATGTTTACAACTTTCTGGCATCAAATCCATGTCCTTTTTTAGTGGTGCTAGATTTTAACAAATATTGAACAGTAAGTTTTTTGAAGTTGTTGTTTGGATTCAGGATATGCTCCTGCTGAGCTTAATTTCTTTGCAGCTGAAATATAGCTGGAGAGCTGACGACCTTCAAGTCGGGTTTCACTTGTAGGAGTAGTCACTGAAAAATTTTAGTAACTCTGAGACAGGCAGACTTGCTCGACCTAGCTCAATCTCTAGTTAGCACATGCATTTCACTTCTGTTCTTCTTCAGAGTGTGGGATGGCTGTTTAAAGAGGGTGGATATTAATTCTAATCTTTGTGTAGCATAACATGTTACTGCCTCTTGCCTTTGTTATCTGGAAGTTCAAGCAGATATCAGAAGGGAACTGTTTGTGGGTATTGAGATGGTTGAAATGACCATTACAAACAGAAATGATAATTTCTGTAAAAAATATCTTCCCTTTTAGGAGGGTAAAGCAGTCATCTAACAATTGTTTGTTGAATTCCTAGAGTATATGTGTCTCGTATATCACATACTATGTTGGGTACTTTGAAATACAATACAAATTAGTAGAGGACAGAGTCATT
Source organism: Scalopus aquaticus (assembly GCA_004024925.1). NCBI lineage: Eukaryota > Metazoa > Chordata > Mammalia > Eulipotyphla > Talpidae > Scalopus > Scalopus aquaticus. Next base: position 157,189 of record PVIJ01001195.1, on the reverse strand, counting down.
GTACTTAAGAAGCTTATTGGGAAGACAGGAATTAAGTAGAGGCACAGAGAGGTAACCAACAACGTCAGGTCTGGGGATGAGAACAAGGAGGTGTGGAAAGCAAGTGTTCTTTGGGGATGGAGAAGGAAGAGGTGAATTCTCAAGTCCGGACTTGAGTATGAACAGGATTCTAGGAAGTCAGACAGGAAGAAGAAAAGCCAACAAGGGATTTTTCCTAGGATAGAGTATTTCATTGGTACACAGAGGCGCTAAGCCTGGAGTAGAAATTTGAGGTTAGAATTTGGAGCTCTGGAATGGCAGCTTAAGGAGTTGGACTGTATCCTGTAGGCCCTGGGCTGCCTTCAGAGGATGAAGGCAGCATTCTAAGAGCTGTAAACTGAGGATACTGTCTAGGGGTGTGGTGGGAGGTTGTCAAACTCTAATACCCTTCATGCTGATTTTTCCGCTGTTGACATATATGTTCTAGGGGATGGAGCTAGTTGACTGTAGGGTTCCTTTCACAAACAAGGTGGAACCAAGATGGAGAATCACAAACGGGTCTGTTTTTAACATAGAGGAACTTTTAAGTGTTGGCAAGTTTTTGTTTCACTCCTATTACAAAGGGGGAGTAGAGGGGAATGACATTTGGAAGTAAGACACCATCAGGGTTCACCCTGCTCCCCATCCCTCTCTGCCAGACCATCCTTGCTGGGGAATTGTTGAGGACCTGTATAGTTTTTCGGGATGACATTTATCATTCAGATGGCATGTGATAAAATTCATAGCCTATAAACTCTCTTTAATAGCACCATCCTACTTTGAGGGTTATTAAGCTAGCCTGAATTTGAATGAACTCTTATGGATGGCCTAAGAGGACAGTTGATAAGAGGGGTACTAGAGAGACATTTGGAAAGGCAAGGACATCTGGAGATGCATATTAACCGGGGAAGTCCAGAAAGTCAAAAGGAAAGCGGAGTCCCTTATGAGCCTGGAATGTTCAAGAGGAGAGCCAGTCTCTGTTAGGATTTGAAATGGTCAGAATGTCTCTGTAACCTCCCCCATGGTACTTCCTCCTTTAGCCAGAGTCTTCTTTTGAGACAAGAGTTGGTAAAGCTTTGGTTTGTGGTTGGTCGCGTGGCATTCAGCATGGCTCCTTGTCCTGCACAGTGAAAAAATATTCGTAATGGTAGGCAAGGCAGCTGTGTGTTCACTGCAAAGGAATAATCGCTTCTAGGAGACTTGGTGGCTTTGGGGGAAAAACTCAGTGGCAGAAATTAATTAGAAAATAGAGTAGAACTGACTTCCAAAGGCTTGTATGATATAGATTTGGATGTGCTGTGGGCCAAAAGACCTAAAGAAAATGGAATGAGAAATGGTGTAAGTAACTGGCAAGGACCCTGTTGGTAGGTAGAGTAGTGCGACTGGCTCCCCCAATGTGAATTATTTAGGTGTTTCTACTTTATCTTCTCCAGCTCTCCAAAGCAGCAGCTACTTTGCGGTCTCAGACATGCTTCAGAAACCTCTTGGCCACCTATTGTTTCTGACCAACTGTAGTTTTGTCTTCTCTTCTTTGAAGACAAATTCATTTAGGTGGTAGTGACATCAGGCTATTTTTGAATTTTTGGCTATTGGTTGGAATTTTTTTTTAATTGTTTTCACCAAATCCCCTTGCAGTATAAGTGTTTCCTTTTGATCAGGGAAGCAAACTATTTACAGCCATAACAGGGTTTACAATGAATTGTATAAGTGATACTGACTTCTGTGTCAGCAAAAAGTGAAACAAAAACTGATCATAGATGACATTACCTAAATGACAGTACCTACGTGTGTCCTTTCTTTCACATTTGCTGTAATCCCATTATGGTATTGTCTATTACTTCAAGTACTGTCATCTTTAAATGCTGTCAGATCATAACTGGATTGCCAAGGACGGAGAAGAGGAATCAGGGAGAACAGGCGTTTCCCAACACACCACAGAGACTAGCATTCCTTCTCTCATAGTTTGAATTCTTGGAGAAACTGTTCAATTAAAATGATGACTCAGGTATCTTTTACAGGCCTTGATGAAATAGCCAAATCTACTTCTCATGTTCCTAGAAGGAAAGAAAACTTTTTAACAGCCAATGAGACAAATTCTTCCAGGATACTGCTAGTGTTCCTGCATAATGACAATGTGTTATAAGTGTTATTGCTGTGTTTTCAAAATCAGGTCAAAAATATTAGCAAAGACAAGGCTCTAGGTAAGAGTTTAATGTGCAGTTGCTCTCTAGCTTTCCCCAGGATTGGTTAAAGAACTCCATTTTAGAGATGGGGAAAAAGAGTCAAGACCATTCAAGGCAGATGTTGCTGGACAGTTGGGAACATTCGTATTTTCCATTTGTACCAGATGTCTATGCTCCTCCTCATATATTTAGATCAAATTCTTATGCAAATTTCACATAAAAGTTCAGAAATTTCCAGTCTTCATCTTTTTGCAACTTCCTCAGATAGAATGGTTAATGGAGAAATGTCTGCATTAAAATTAAGCCACTTGCATTTTGCATTCCTTTGTTCATAAATAAGGGATGAGAAGTGGTGGCTTTGAATGCTCCTGTTAAGGCTGTTTTAGCTGCTAGAGAAAGAACAGGACTAGGCAGGCTTGGCTGAAACTACTTTCTCATGTCTTTTGGATTTTATAACACTGTAATTTAGTTTTTCTTTAATCTGACTCTGTATTCATTTTTCCACATATAATGTTGATTAGTATGGTTTATTATTTACACCCCCCCCCCCCGCCCCTGAAGAATGCCAAGGGAAAATAATCTCCATTGGAGAGGACGGTTTCCCACTTTCCATATAGATGACAAAGCAGTAATGCCCACTGCACCCCCCCCCCCCCAGTTTTCTCCCTGCACTCTGGGGTGTTGTGTGGTGGCCACTGGTACCTGGAAACCTCACTGGGGTGCAGCATGGGACATGCTGACATTAACACAAATGGACTGGCTAATTGACTTGCAAAATATAGGTTAGGGAGTTTTACGGGATATAGAATTATCTTACTCTTATTAAAGACAAAATATTATATGAAGTAGATCATTACATGGTTAAAAGGTTAGAACTTCACACAGTCAGAGGCGTGATGCTGCCTCCCCTCCTGCCTGTGGCAGAGGCCTGTAGCACATAACGGACGCAAGGCTGGGGAGCGCCCTGTGAGGAGATGAGTTAGATTTATAGGAGGAGTGTTTACCTTGCTTTTGATTTCCTGAGACTTTTTTGATTCTGGTGGAATAATAATATTAAATAGCAGTTCATTCTGATTCCCTTCCATTAGCAGAGAAAAGGGGAGATACATGGAAGGGGGCTGTGTAGCAGGCTGAGCAGTGGCCAGCTTTGGGAGATAGTCTCCACTCAGGCCCACGAGTGGCGTTGGCTGGACATTCAGCTGAGAAGTTCCGAGAAGGGAAGGTCATTCTAAGACAGTAGGTTACCCCACTGTTGCACCTGATGGCTCAGTCAATTATAATGCTGTCGGTTTTCCTGACAGAAATTCCAGGCCCAATTCTGGTGTGGAGTTGGATTTCCACGTGCCTGACAGTCTGCCAGCTGACCCATCACACTGCCCCTTTCTGTGCACTACTTATTTCAAAGCCTGAGGACCCCGTGTCCACTCTACAGCTTGTAGTGGCTCATAAGGGGCAATTTTAAGGCTTTTTCTAGGCTGGATGTAGCCATTTTCATTCAGTGGGGTAGATTGATAAGTCTGTAGAAATTCTCTCTTAAAATGTATGTGTTTGCAGTTTTCTGGAATTTCTTGCTTCAGAACTTAGCCACCCATATGTGCATAAAGTGGACTCTCGGCATTTGGCCACCCCCGTCTTCCTTGCTGTGTGAGGAGTAGGCACAGTTGCCAAATTGGAGGTGGGGCAAGTGGGCTAGTAGGGTTATGATGGTGTCTTGTCGTGATGTGTGGGGGAGAGAGCAGATCATAAGTCATTCTCTGGAAGCAAGCCATTGTCCACCCACAGAGCAGCAACCCTGAGTGCCCAGTATTAGCCACCCTGGGCTTTCTTGACATGCAGTGGCCTTTGAGTTAAATCCATCTAGAATGGAGAATGACTTGCGACTGTCCTTTACTGTTGATCTGCTGACAGAACAAGGTGTTAGAAATCTTGGGTAGATATGGAGACGGATCCCTAAATAAACTGGGTGGAGGGGGTGGGGGGGTAGGGGAGGAGCGAACAGGACCAGGAGTTTGGAGAAACTGAAATCTGTGGGTTCTTTCCCTAGTTCTCATGTTGGAAATGGAGATCAGCTGTAGTAAATATTTCCAAAGGAAAACAAAGCCATCTATTTGGTGAACGGGTTTGTCTCAGGGACCTGGTCTGCTGTGTAACCTGAGGGAAACACTTGCCTTCTCTGTGTCAAACTCTGCCCGTTGGTCTCAGGGGGCAGTGTTGGTATTTATAGACCATGTTTGACAGTCCCGAGTGAAAGGCAACTTCACTTCTCACCCCAGAATAGCAAGCGTTGTTTCTCATATCTAGGTTGCTGGGACAGCTTCCTAGGAACCTAATATTCAGCAGCTTTGTGACGTTAAGTGGAGGGTTTTTCTTTTCAAATGATTGACTTTTGCTAGTTTTCACATTATTTTCTGGGTCTAGTTTTTTTCTTCTTCATAGGCAGTATACAAATGGTAAAGATTTAGCCAATGTCTTGTCTCACAATTCTGATTTTTCATTTGGCTTCAGGGCACAGTGGGATTTCCTGGGACTGTGTCTGGAAGCCAGTGACCAAGCTGACAGCAGCAGGATGTCAGCAGAGGCAGAGCCACTGCTGGGACCTCAGTCCACTGTGACTGTTGAGGATGCTGTCCTTGGGGTTCTTTTTGGGGTCGCCTTGCTCCACCCTTCCCAGTCATTATGATTTTAGCTAATTCTGGGTTTGTGTGAATTCCTTAAAATAGCCAGTGGCATTCCACGCCATCCCACCCCACTGTATTTCCTAAGTCAGCAACTGCAAAGCCAGGCTCCCAGTACCCTTGTTTGTTTGCTGGGACCTCAAGATTTGTGTCTGCTTAAGGAATGGAGTTCTGACTTGCCTGGTGAGACAAGTCGTCTTGGGGAATAGGGTGGCAAGGGGATAGCCTGTTCTTCCAGGGCCAAGCCTTAATGATTTTTATATTTTCTACTTTGATTCTAGATACTGGTCTCCTTTTTGGCCAGGTCCTAAGCAAGTGTCACAGAGGATTTTTTTTTAACTTGTTGAACTTAGATCCATTTAGATGAACATGACGAAAAGAAGAGAGATTTACTCACACATGATTATGAACATGTCATCTCCTTCCCCTCCCCCACTGAATGTAGCCCATGATGATCTATTCCTAAATGACAATTTCTACAGTTTTGAGGTCTTGTGTTGGAATGGCGATCAGAGCAGGGAACCTCAGTCCCATGTGCATTTTTGCTTCTTGAGTTGTTAACTTTCCCTTCCTTCTTTCTTCCCCTCCTTCTGCCCCTCAAGGTCCCTCTTGCCTTAAGAAAAGACACATGATCCTTACTGTAAGTGTAGACTTGACCTCCACCTTACCAGGTGCAGCTGCTGACCAGTGCAAAGAAATAGGAAATAGATTTTTTTTAAAGGCTGGAGGAGTTTCTGTTCCACAATCACTGCTGTTTCAATAAAAAGCAACCTGATTGAGCTGTAAAACCTACTTCCCTTTATCGTGAATGTGACCATTTTCTATAGCAAAGAACCCTGAGTGTTGAGGAATCAAGGAGGGAGGGAGATCTGGAAAGGGCATGGGAAGAAGAAAGAAGCAGGTAGTAAAGAGAAGAGACAGGGAAGAGAGAAGACAAAAAGGAAGGGGGGTGATGAGGATTGAAATTTGAGCTATTTTTAGCCGAATGTGAATGCAAATTTCATCTGGCTTGCTGGCTGTGGGGAAACAGTCTGTGCGGACAGTCACCTTCCCTGTAACTTCCTGCAAAACGGCATGGTGACTGAATTTTCTGACACTGTCAGAGTTTGGACAACCCTGCCAGCTCCTGGAAGGGCAGCCCGACAACTGTCATAGACGAAGCATCAAAAGCGTGAGCTGTCGATAGTGACCTGCATTTGCAGAAAATCTGAGGGCTTTCTAATTAACGGAGGAGCTCTAAATTAGAGTAAAGCTGTTCGACAAGCCCCCTCATATGCGGTAAGTGTCACGGCGCAGATAATCATTACATCTAACAAGCTTCTGATTTTTAGCAGAAGCTACCAGGCAAACTCGCTTATAATGGTTTGGTTTCACGGGGAAAAAAGCCACCCCCTTCCTCCCTCCGCCCTCCTGAAAATAAAGAAGGAAGGGAAGAAAGATTAACAAAAAGAAAAGAAAATGGAAGGCGGGGGAGGGATGAAAGGATATCCTCAGACTCCAGGACTTCAGGCAAGTGCTCAGACCTCATCCCTGAATTCTTGCCTTTGTAGCTAGCTGGCGCATTCAGATACATCTTCTGTTTTAGATTTTCCTTACTGTAATCTGTGTCTGCTAATACACCAGCTCATTTATTTGATGTTTCCCGGAGACAGGCATCCTCTGTGAGTTATTTCTGACCATCGCAGCATTCCACAGGGTCTGAATTGTTGAAAGCAGTGCCCCAAACCGTAACTACTTGAATATTACAATCAAAACACACACTACAGACTCAATTGATTTGGGTTCTGCCCTTGGATGGAGAAGTAGACAGAGCTGAAGGGGATGGGAGACTTGCCTGAGATCACTTGGGACCCGAGGTCTTTGCAAAGAGGGGGAGTTTGAATTCCGTTTGAGGGACTGAGTTAGACCAACTTGCAGGGACTTGGGGAAAGTCCATCTTTTGTGTGTCTTCCTTTCTGGGTCTTCTCCCTGTTAAGTTCATGCTGGGGCCACAGGGTACATACCAGAGGGGAAAGAACCCGATGGCTGGCTGGCATTGTTCAGGAAGTACAGCATCAGGAGAAACACTTCTTTTGCCCCAGTCGATTCTCTCCAAACTCCCCACTCTATCCTTACAATTATTCATGCGAAATAAAATAATATAAATCACGCCGCCTGATTCTTCTCAAACAGCTCACAAAGTAATCACAGGCTGAAGTGCTGGTTCTCTTGCAGTGCCTTTATCAGTAAATCAGATTTTGAGCATTTATCAGCAAAAGTTAGATTTAAGCATCATTCCTGTAATGTTTGAAAGAAAGAAGATTTGTTTCAGTGGGGACTCTGCCAATCAGTGATCTTCCAGCTTGACTCTGCTATCAATTATTGCTGCAATTATTTGTCTAGTTGGATATTTAAAATGTCATCAGAAAGAGATGATTACATATTCCAGAAAGCAAGGCACTGTATAATCAGATGAACTGAATCCAGTTAAATGTAGTATGGTACCAACCTGTCCTTCAAAGTAGAATTCTTGAGCTACGGCCACAGCAGCGGCCCTCTGTCCATTTTCAGGAAGCTGATCTTAACCTTAGGATGCAGCGCGCTGCTGGGGTCGGGTGATACTCTCTTATGGGAAACTTTCCAAGTCAGAAAGTGGAATTGCTCCTTCAGATACATGAGAAGTGCATTTTGGTTATCTCCTTCAATTCATCTGCAAATCTATAAATAAGAAGTCCTCCCATTCTTCTTGCTTCCTGTGGGTTTAAATGCCAAATCCTGATTTGTGGCAAAGTTGTCACATGCCCCTTTTCCCACTCCCTATGCCTGGTGCCCAGGATCTAAGCAGTGGCAGTAGAAATTCCAACTGTTTAGAAGCCAAGAAAAAGCTCCTTTTCTCACTTTTCTCCAATTCCGGATATTCTCGGCCCTGCTCCATCTATCAGCCTGCTCCCCACACATCTCCTCCCCTGCACACCCTCCTTCTGTCCGCTTCACGAACAGGAAATAAAGACAGATCCAAATTTATTTCTTCTATGGAGGAAAAGAAACCACAACTTGAACAAACAATAAAAAAACTCCAACCAAGCTAAACTTTCTAGATAGAATGTTTCCAAATGTTCCAAATGTCAAGATGAGACCCAGCTAGAGGTTTTAAAGGTGTTCTGTGTCAAGGTGGGTTTCACGGGTTTTAGAATTTTCTGTCAGGCTGGCTATGTATTGGGTTTCTCCCAGTTTACTTCCCAGAGAGCCTACCAAGCTCTTGTAATTCCAGAATACCATGGTGGTCAGAAAGTTCTCCCTCCATGACATAAAATGTATTAGGGTTTTGTTAGACAATCTCATTTGTGAGAAAAATCCAATTGTCTTTTAAGATACTGATTTGTGTGTACTGGAGGGTGTGGGAGAGAGATACGTAGGGAGTAGGGCATCCAAAAATGATTTTAAAAATATTATAACTCATTGAAATGGAGAAGAAACACAGCCCCCGCTGCACTCACTCTTAGCTAGGAGGCTTGATGACAGCCCTGGCACCTTTGTCAGGGTCTGTCCTTCACCAGCAGTGCTCAGGACCCTCGTCTTGCCTGGGTTTCCCTGCCAGGTCCTGCAGCTTGTGATCTGGGTGACCTCAGTTCTGCCCTGCATGACCCAGGTCAGCAGACCACACGGCCTTACTTGGGGGCATGTTGTATGTTTGTGGTGGGTGAGGTATAGTGTGTCAAAACCACAAAACAGAGGTGCAAAGGGCCTGGTTTACCTCTCGGGAGATGGAGAGGAAGCCCTGGGCTCTGATTGTTTTTTGCCTTTCCTGGGATGCTGACTGCATGTTTGTTTTCAGGGTGTATGTGTTTCTCTGTTCCTTCCCTCCAGCATGTCCCAGCAGAAGTAGGGGCTGAGCTTGGACATGGGCACTGGGTAGAAAAGGAATCGCCAGGGCTATCTCTTATGCCCATGGCCATGGCCCATGCCAGTTATTCAGCTGGGAAATTCTGGTCTCATAGGACACATCAGGGCGTTGATTCTTTCTTCCCTGGCCTTCTTCTGGGCTGTGCCAGGACCTGGTGCAACTCAGATGATGGATGTGTGGGTTGCTGCAGGTGCTCTCCCTACATCAGAGGCAGGGAGGCAGATGAGATCATCAAGCCAGCCTTGAATGCCCCTTCATGGCCAGTTTCCTAGCCTTATTTTTAAGCCTTTTTGGTAGAGCAAAATTGTGGGATCTAAATAGGATTATTTGAACGGAAGGACTTCACACTGTTCTTTCTCTGGGGGCAGAAAGACGGAGGTGTAGGTGGGGGATGAGAATAGAGGAGAGTGTGGGAGATTGCTAAAATGAGGAAGAGGGGGAGGAAAGGGACCCGGACTAAGTAATTGGGACCAATTCATCAGAAGACTTAAGGAAATTTAATGTCTTATTGAAACTCTTAAATGTGCAATTAATAAACTGTATGGAAAGTGAATTATTACCCTGATTGTCAACAACTGTTGACTGAATATATAGTAACAGATCGCCAAAATTGTACAGTGAATAGATGGACCCAGGGCAAGGCTGACTGCTGACCTGGAGACTCCTTTCTTAACCATTTGCCGGAGTGACTTCAAGAAAGGAAAGTGATCAATCCCCTGGTCACTTCTGGCTCCTCCCAGAAAGGTCATTTGGAATAGCTCTTCAACAGGGAGAAAAGTCTAGACCTGTGCTCGATTTCAAATATTTATTTAGGGGCTTTCCTTTGCCCAGAATGGTGCCGGACATTGAGAAGTGGACAATATAATCTTGGTTCTCAGAAAACTTGAACTTTAGTTGGGAATCAGCACCGGTTAATACATAAGGATCACATGGAATCCTGGACCCAAGAGAAATGTAGTGTAGAGCGGGGTACAGAATGGGGACATATCATTTGCCATCCCTCCCACTGTCTAAGCCCAGGCCTCGTCCGCTGCCCCCTGAGCTTCAGTGCTCTCCGCCCTGGGTGCGAGGGAGCAGTCATCTCAGAGGGGCCTTCTCCCGGGAAAGTCCAGGGCCTGCTGCACACTGGAGGAGCCAGCAGCGTCAGCCAAGAGCCGCAGGCCATAAATGCAAAGTATGGCTTAACAAAAGCAGCTTTTGAGTGAGAAAGCTGAGTGGAGTTGTCCCAACCTGTCAACTTCAGATTTCTTTCCTCCTCCCCATAAATCAAAAAACGGTCGGTGGAAGGGAGGGACAGAAACATTTCATTTTCAGATTTTGTAGGAAAATAAAATAAAATCAAAAGAACCTGTCCCACGCTGATACCTTACATGCCAGGTTTGAGCCTGAGGCAAATTTTTGTGGCCATGTAATAAGCCTCTTTAAAATGGTGACAGACCCTTGACTCTTTGCCTTGAATTACACTGATAAAAGACATTTTATTGCGTTAGAGCCAGGGCAGGAGTACAGGATGGTTCTTGCCTGGTCGGCCTCTTTGAAACCCCGTCAGCCCTGCTGTCCACACTCCCTGCCACCTGACAGGGTTTGAGCGCAATGTCTGTGGAGATCTGTGGGCCGGTGACGGAGGGGGCTTGCTACCCAGCAGTCAGAAGTCTAGGCTCTGGAAGCAAAGCATTTCAGCCTGAGGGGGCTTGTTAGGGAGAGTAGAGCGTCTCTGGTTGCTGGTAGATATAGGAGATCTTGACATTGGAGGCCCAAGTCAGTCTCAGAGTTAGGATGCATGGAAATTGAACACTAAACCTTATTTCTCAGGCAGTCTTAGATATTCAAAATGAAACTGTCCTGGGGTCTCTGAAATGTGGAGTGCCTTTAGTGTCACTTGCTGCATACATAGAGGTAAAAGGAGAGTGTTGCGCCTTGGCCTAAAGAGCCCAGGTCTCCACAGGCTGAGTTCAAGTAGACCCATCTGGTGGTCTGGTGGGTAGGAAGTAGTGATGAGATAGGGGGTTCTTGGTCTGAGGAGCTTGGAGGTGTCTGATAACTTTGGGTGTTACCGCATTGAAGCAACAGAATTAATAAACCTAAGAACAGCCAGTGGCCCCCACCCTGTGGCTGGATTGGGGCCTTTTGATGATTATAGATGAGGCATGCGGTTATTTCTTTTTTATTCAGGAAATTCTTTCCAGGTTGGTCAGTGGTATAAGTGAAGGATTAGAAATTGGGTAAAAAGCCAGGAAAGTAAGAACGAAGCCAAGAAAATAGGCCTCAAATAAACAGGCTGTATCTACCTCTGCTTTGTTCTGTGGTACTCATCAGAGAGGTTAGGATGAGCCTGGGGGAGGAAGTGCTGAGGGAATGAGAAGTCTAGCAGAAGTTGGAGGAACTTGGGCGGGCAGAGGCCTGTGTCTGAGAGAAGAACTGACTGCCATGGGACGAGGCCTGGCCTCACAGATTCAATCTCACCTCAGGCAAGAGGGCAGCCTAGTTTTTTTTCCTGAAGAAATGTCAGAGTCTGACCTGCTAGACCATTTTTTTCCCAGTTTGTAGAACTTTGAAGCCTTAAATTAGCTCTCATAATTTCCGAGCAGTTCTGTGTTAACCATAGGATATAATAGGTTTTAATTCTGGAGAATGGCCAGTTCCGGTTCTAAGAATCACTTGGCGAAGGCTGTCAGAGAGCCTTAGGCCTGCAGTGTGTGCCTTCTCCACATCCCTTGAGGCACACACTCCACTTTACTGTCCCAGGAAGCAAGTGACTGTACGTGGCAATAAAACTAGTGCTGGACAACCTCTGCCTTGGTCCAACCCCTGAGGGCTCTTGAGGGGAGTGTTGACCAGGGGTAAAAATTGGTCCCCCAGGTGGGCAGGACTCCAGCCTGTACTACCTAAAGCAGGACACTCCTGAGAGCTTCCATTTCCTCACTGGGGAGGTTAGGACAATAGCTTTCTTTCTCCCACAGGAGCATGGGGATGGGGTAGGAGGAGACTACAATGCGGGTGCTTTGGGAAGAAGATAAAACCCTTCACAAGGGTCAGGGTATTCTTCTTGGGGCTGCCCATTCTCCTGGTTCCTTCTCTGACCATGGATTACCTGGACCACCCATGGAAGATAAGACCAACAGCATCACCTGGGCCTGTGACATCCCCCAAAACATACCTCCTGTCACCCCAGCACCTCTGCTCCCGCCCCACCAGCTTCCTTCTTCTTGGTGCCCAAGAAGACCCGAAAACATCATGCGCTAAGCTTGGTTTTCTGGTGTTTTCTCCAGACTGATAAAAATGGTGATACAGAAGCATACATGCATTCGTTATGAGTCGACACAGATAAAAAGCCTCGGGTGGCCTCTTCAGAGTAATTTGGGAGTTGCACGTTTTGCTGACTTTGATAGACAAGTCCTTCTCCACCCTGGCTGGTGTTATCAGAATGAGATGTTTGTTAGGTCAGTCTCGTCAGATCCTCAAGTCTTTATAGACCTTATCTCCTCACCACTGGAAATGCTCATTCCACCCTCCTCAGGCATCTTATCCTTAAATCAGGAGAAGTGTGGTTCAGGACTTTGCAGGTGTCTTCATCTATGACTTTCTATACTTTTCTTCATTTCTCGGCTAGAGTAGGGAGGCATGACTGGCGTCTACAGTTAAATGTGTAGAAGGCTGGAAGATTTGGATGAGAGAAGGGCATGCGGGGCAGTCTCTTATCACTCACCCTTTCGTCTAGTCACAAAAGTATTGTACTTGAACCCACCTTAAGAAAGCCCAATACACCCAAAACCTCATCAATGGAAACTGATAAATTAGAGGGTGATTTTTCACATTACTGAAAGATTGTTAACTTTTTTCAAAAGGTTTCACCATGGGGTTCCTTTAAATAGTGAGCTCCCCCACTGAATTTAAAGTGTTTGTTTACAGATCATTAACTACTTGACAGAGAGGTTGGGGAGGGGGTGGAGGAAGAAGCACTTAAAAGGTAAAATGTTAGAAGCCCTGCCAATTTTCCATGAGCCTGGAAGGGTGATGAAACATCTCTGAAATTATGTCCGTTAGCAAATGTGATTCAATTTACAGAAATTCATTTTACACATGCTTTCCAGGAACACTTCAAGTTGGTTGAGGGCAGGGACCACAGGACATTGTCACCCTGGTTTGTGGTGGCTGGGTGAAGACGCTCACTTTTCTTAGTCCTATGTGTGCCCTTGTGAGCAGTGGGTGCCAGGTTGTGGCATGAGGCCGAGCTTTGCCACTGGCCTTCTGGCACGGGCAGCAGAGACCTTTTCCTTTGACATTTAGCTTGAGTTTGTGGGAAGTTTCTTCCTGGTTCTCTCTGACCTTCAGTCTCTTTCGCTTAGGAATCAGCTAGGTTTCCTCCTTGAGGCTTAGACAGGTGAGCTTTTGCAAGACTGTGTCCAGGAAGTTGAAATCCACCACCGAGCCTACCCTCTCAGGCTGAGAATTAGCCTGGCAGCTGGGTCCAGCCCACACTGGCCTGTAGGTTCCTTCTAATCCTAGCAAGGTCACAGGGGCACAGGCCTGTCCTGGCCAGCTTCTAAGATGGCCCATACATGGTCTCTCACCTGCATCTGGGACTCTTGCCCTAGATCCAGGCCTGGCCTGGGGAACAGGAGAGAGAAGCTATCCATCTAATCCAGTCTTCTCTTTTTAAAGACAAGACAATTTAGAGCCAGAAAAGGGAAGGGATTGATTGATTCAAGGTCATGCACACGTGTTAAGTAGCAGAGTTAGTACTGAAGTACCTACATTTCTGACTTTGTTCCAGCAGGGTCTCCAGTGGAAGCAATTTCTGATATTCTAAAGGAAGAGAAGAATCTGAGGTTCAGTGGAACTCATGAGTGAATGCATAGGGTAAAGGCATCTTTAAAATTAGTTCCCAAATTTCCCCAAATAACTTGACAAATACCTCAGGCAAGCCTGTGTGTGCGCACACACTCACAAACACAACACACAAATGAAATCCTCTAATAAGGACTCAGAGAAGGAGTTAGAGTACCCCCCACCCCACCCCCAGCGCCCAGGCTTTGAAGACAAGGGGAAAGTTGGAGGGAAGGTCAAGTTCATGATTGCTGAGACAAGACAGTGTAGGAAAGTCTCCATATTTCTTGTCATTTGCTGAATGTGTGTCAGCAAGTACAAGCCCATCTTCAACTGGCAATGTTACATCTGAAATAGATTACTTAAGCCAGGGTTGCAAAGAAGAGTGTAGCTATGGACACTTGTTTGTCTGATTGAGTGAGAAGAATGAAACACAGTGAATTCTGCCTTTGCAGACCACCCACCATTCATCAAAGGAGAAAAAAGCTCAGGTTGGGGTGGGGAACAAAACAGGATAGGTGAACTTTTTAAAGAGTTTCACGATAGTTCACATGGTTGTGTCTCTTTTTTAAGAAAAGATGATTTTGAAAATCTCAACTTGTGAAAGCTGAAGCCTTCACTGAAGTCCTCAGAGGGTTTAGGTGGATAACATCATCCTCTGTTGACAACCAAATAAATTGACACTGTTTTGATTGAGAGGTAACTACCTGTTTACACTGTGCACACCTTGGGCTTGGCTTCTCTTCAAGCATCCCGCCTGCTTTTCTTTTGTCTAGCAAATCCTTTCTCTCAGCTCTCCAGGTCCGGTTCCTAAGTTACCTCTTCCCTAAAGCCACTCTCCTCCCTTCCGGATGGAAGTAATTTCTTTTCCTTTGAATTCTCACTTTATCTGTCCTCGTCTCGTGACACACTTTCTATGCTGGAGTAGAGTGATTTCTGCCCAGTCTTTATTTTTTCTCCCAAATGAAGGCTCCCGTAGGGAAGTCTGTGTGGGCCTCTTCTTTGTGATCCCCACAGAGGCCAGCCCACTGCTTTGGGCATTATAGGCGATCCGTAAATACTTGCTGAGTGAATATAACAAAGAATGCATGAACGGACCTTATCCTGAGGACTCACTTTTTTTTTTTTTTTTTTTTTTGCGTAGTGAGGTACATGGCTAAACAAAGAGAAAACACTGACCTAAAGACAATTTGTCTTTTTATGCAGCTGCCCTTCTTTCTGGTCTCCTCCATAAGTTTCACCATTCGAAGGCAAAAGCCTAAAGTGTAATAAAAATTTATCTAATTCACGATCAAGTGAAAATACTTTGGGCCCAGAGCCAAAGAATATTATTGGAGTGAACTTTTTTCAACACCCTAAATTTAACCAGCTGGAATTCTTTTTTTAAGTACCATCCTATTCAACCTTTTGAAATGAAGGATTTGCCTTTTAGTGGGAAATCTGCATTTCCACACAAAGATGGAACACAATGTCTTTGGCTTAGTTATTCTTCAGAAACGCAAGCTCTTTTTTTTTTTGAATTATATGCTTTGCTTATGTTAAAGACACAGATTGCAGAAAATTTTGTTTAAGCCTGACAGATTGGTGGCTTTCATTTTATGCATTTTTATAGATAAAGGGGCACGAAAGATGTCATCGCTCCCTCCCTCCTCATAGACAGAATGCTTGGGGTAAGAACTGTAATAAGGTGAACATAGTAATGTAGGGTTTAGATAATCAAGGCTCTGAGAGGATAGAACTGGTTAAAAAAGTAAAAAAAAAAAAAAAGAACAAAACAGTTTTTAAATGAATGATAGATGAAATTAAAGTCACCAGTGAAGCACCAAGGAATTTAAGAAGCTCTGGTGAGTTTCAGCAAAGTTCTCCAGTGCCATGTCTCGAGAATTCTTACTTGCTTTCCTTGGTACAGAATACACTTTTTAAAGAGCATCACGGTTTGGTAAGACCGTAGCTAGTTAAAAAGCAGTAATGGAAAAAAATGCTCATGTAAATGCTCATTTCTAGAACAAAAGGAAATGTGATTTTGACAATATCAGGAGGTTAATTACAAAGTCTGTTAGCAATGATAAAACTGGCACGTTTTCAGTTCAGATTGATAAAACTCAAGGCATTGGCTCAGGTAGTGTTTGCTCTATAATTCTCTGATGAATCACAGAGCCTGAGAGAAGACCTGGTATCTATCATAAAAAGAGGGTCGAGAGACAGAAGGACATCCAGGGGATTTGGTTTTCCTCCAGATAAAGAAGCCTCATGTCCAGACGAGCTGCACTGTTGTTATTTTTGTAATTTGGATCCAGTAATTTTGACAGACTGGAATTGGTTCATTCAGAGAACTTTACAAACTTTCGGGATACATTTTAAGTGCAGCCTAGAAGTTGGCCACTGGCTGGACAGGAAGAGGGCACGTGAGAATCTTAGAGAAGGGCCCTTTATTTTGGCCTCTCACCAACATAGAGATCTCTCCCCATCAGGGGGGCTCAGCATCCAACCTCTTCTTGAAGGCCCCAGGTGAAAGGGAGGTCACAGCTTTCCAGACTGCTTTTGTGTCCTTAGTAAAACAGGGAAATCGCCTAAAAACATGTTTAAGAGAAAAAATTATTTACACCTCTACATTTTAGTGAGCGGCAAACATCTATACATCCATGTACTTCCCTAGAGAGGCCTGGCGTTTTAATTTCTGACCCAAGTGTGGCATTCAGAGCATCCCAAAGGTTTTGGAATTAACACTTAGCTGTTTCAGACATTTGTGGACTGGCAGTATTACCTGTTAGTGGTCAGTGAAGTGACTGTTTTACACACCCAGTGATTAGTTTCAGAAACAAATAGCATGTCAATAGTAAGGGAATCTTTGAGCTGTTCTTGAGGAACCTGAAACTTGATTTAATTACCTTAAACTCCAGGAACATCCCACTGAACTTCCAGAATTCTGTGTTAAAAGTTGGTACCCAGGGCAGGAAGGTAGGGGAAGAAAAAAAAAAGTTGGCACCCAGTGTATATAGAAATGTAAAGTGACTGATGGATAACATTAAATCAATACTATTCCCAATTTGTTGCAAATTTTAATGAGCCCTGAAAAATAAGATTCATTATTTTTATTCAACCATAAGGAAGCTTTGCAACCTAATAATGCATACAAGGCATTTGTGAATGTCCAAAAGGAAATGTCAGGGCTAAAGAGACTTTTATGATACAGAGAACAGTGAATGGTAGAAATCATTCACTACAGGCATGCAAGGCCTTTGAAAAAGAGATTGATACAGAAAAAGGGTAACATGTCACATTTGAGAGTCTAGAAAGGGAAACAGTGGTCTGGATCTTGTTTCATTCTGTGCAGCATGCCACAGTTTTTCTGGAAGCAGTGAGGTCACCATCTGCCTGGGGTAGACCTTGAGATGTTAGATGTTGTCTTATGCTGAGAAGGTTCCCTGCTTGATGGAGAACATTGCTGTCCTGGCCAGTGAGGGAAGGAGACCTCACATCCCACGTGGAACAATCCTTAGGGGTTTCCCGAGTGTGCTCTGCTTTTGACTGTTCCAGTCTTACAGGAGGGGATTCTTGGACGCAGCCAATCTCCTCTGGCCAGTGGCCTCTACCTTTCCTTCCCTAAGACAACACTTGTTAGGCTAGAACACCTACATGACTTGGAGGGTTTGGTACTCACAAGTTGCCCTTGTCTCTAATACAATAGGTGTGGGGAAGGACCACACCAGGGGAAGCAAGTTGCCAGGTGAGACTGAGGCAGGACCTAGTCTGTACTTTGAGAAATACAATGTTAAATATACAGGCAAAGGAATAAAGAGAGCATAGCTAGGCCACCCACTTCCCAGCCAGCAACCTGAGCCCACTTCTCCCTGGGGAGAATGAAAACAAGGATGGGAAAAGAAGAGTCCCTCAGTGGGGAGCAGCCCCTCTCCCCAACCCCAGCCTAGGAAGGCAGAACTGCTAGTGGAGTGTGATGCTTCGACGCATTAATTGTGAAACTTTACCCTGCCTAAACCGTGATGAAATAATTGAAAGCATCATAGCAAGAAGTTAAACCCTAGGGAGGCTATTAACAATTTAGCATTTCCAGTTCTTGTGGGAATGTGAGTTTACTTATGAGTGGAAGCGGCAGCAGCAGACCAGCCAAGGGCCTGGTCAACTTTGCTCTGACCCTCTTCCTGAATGCAGAGAAGTGCATGTATGAGTCCCTCTCACACAGACAATGTGCTTTCAAATTTTTTTCCAGAATAGCTTTTTTGGCTGATAGGAATGACTTGTTTCTCTTCAATTGGCAAATTTTACAGGAAAGGCACAGGTAGGAGGGTGAAAAGATGGGGTGAGCCAAGAGGCAGATCAGGTGTTGGTAATCAGTTTTGAAACCAA
Source organism: Scalopus aquaticus (assembly GCA_004024925.1). Taxonomy (NCBI): domain Eukaryota; kingdom Metazoa; phylum Chordata; class Mammalia; order Eulipotyphla; family Talpidae; genus Scalopus; species Scalopus aquaticus. Next base: position 139,238 of record PVIJ01001195.1, on the reverse strand, counting down.
GTCAGTTCATTTGGACCTTCTGAGAGTCCCACTCCACACCTCTGGGCTGGAGTCTCCCCCAAGAGGGTGTTAGGAGAGATCTTTTCTCTTAATGGATGGGGAAAAAGAGAACTCTCAGGGTTGTTGATGCTTGGGCAGTCAAGACCAGCTGGGAACACAGAGGGGAGAAGATAGATGGAGATCCCAGGAAAGAACACTGGATGGGGATTCAGGAGACCAATTCTGATCTTCATTTGTGGTGAGCCATCAATGTTGCCGGGGTCGTTCACTTAATTTTTCAAGGCCTCCCTTTCCCTGTGTGTTCATTGAAGTCACAGACTTGACGATCGCCAAGGTTTTTGCATCTCAGCAGAAACCCAACCAAATCATGATGCCAGATACTCCTTGACGATATGGGACCTCATTTGGCTACCTCGTGGCCAGAGCTTTGGAGAACTGGGCCTGGTTGTTGTCCTCCTCCCCCCTCCCCCCCCACCATCAAGTTCACCTTGCTCAGGAACAGTGGGTTTGTGGACAGCTTGCCAACCAGAGATGGGTGCAAGTGGTCAGGCTGGACTAGGTTGCCAGTTCTGCCACATTTGCTAGAGGCCCACTGTGACACCTCCCCCCCACCCCAGGGTCACTCCCCAGAGTGGACAGCAGGGAATTTTAAATCTCACTGTCCTCATACAAAGGTCTAAGTACCTTGCTGTATCCTGGGGTCACAGAGGCATTGAGTTTGTGGGTCTCGTAAGAAAAGGATTTCAGTCTTGGCAGCACACTTATTAAATAGCTGAGGCAAGAACAAGTGCAAAAATGGATTCTCAGATTTCTTATTAAAACACACTGACTGAATCTGTAGTTAATTTTACCCTCCACTCTCAATTCTTTTAACATAAACAGTCAAATAAAGACATACTTGTTTTTTAAGTTTGATCTTCCTGCCTGTGTTGATTCATTTTGTGGTTGTTATTTTGCTTTGGGTCAGAGAAGAGGAAATGCCACCATAGATGGTCTTGGGCTGGGTGGAGCCACTGGGGCAGCCTCCCTATGCAGGCCTGGTGACAGCAGACTTTATGCTTTCGGTGTGAGAGCTTCCCTGAGGAGCGCACCATTGTCACACACCAGGCTCCTCCTGAAAGGAAACCTTGTGCCTGCTGACTGTCCTGGCTGTTCTTGGCAGTGTGATCTATATAAGGAGAACAGGATGTATTTTACACCCGAGACCTGCTATCCTAGCGTACAACAGCAACACTTTTAAGTGCTTTTAGTATTAAGCTAATGGAAAACATACTCTGTTTACTCACCATCAAAGTCTGTTTTTCTTCTCTCCTGCCTCCCCCAATCATCACAAACCCCAAGCCTCTAGAACATACCAAGCAGCTCCCGCTCCATCTATCCTCCACTTTGTCTCAAACTTGACCTCTGCATGCTTGGTTAGCTCAAGGTGGACTTGGAAAAGCTAGGATTTTACCACATAAACCATATAATCCCCAGGTTGCACAAACCAAATATTTCCTTTCTCACAAAAATCTCAGTGCTAGAAATGCTTGATTTACTGCTAGATTTATGTTTATTAGTATGAGAAGTCATTTTTCCTCACCAGAGTGCAACCAAATACAGTAGAATGGACAAGTGGGCCACTTTTTCTGGGTGCTGCTATTCTGGGCTTGTTGGTTCTCTGTCATTCAATGGTAGGATTCCTCACCCTCAAGGGTGAGGACTTGACCAAAGTTATTTTAACCCCAGAAGTCTACTCTTTATTCTCCACTGCTTTAAGAAGCCAAACCGATAGAATTCTAGGGTGTGGCCCAACCAAGTCCTGAACTGCCTAAGGTTTCCCAGTCACTGAAAGTGTTGTCATAAATATAATATGTGTGTGTGGGAGGTGGGGGGGTGGGGGGACTGGCGCTCGGGAGGGGGACAGGGAAGGCAGAGTGGGACTGTGTTCTAGAAGAAATGGTTCCCAAATCTACTCATTTCCTACCAGTATATTGTTTTGGCTTGTGTTTGTCTGTAATATAAATTAAATGTAAGCATGTAAACCAGCCTTGCAGATAACCCTACCCATTGTCATTAATTTTCTCTGCTATTTATAAATCTCTTATTATAAGACAGCAATCAAACAAAAAAAATAAACAAATGAACCAAAGACCCCCCCCCCCACCCCTGTACCTAAAACATCTCCCTTCCTTTTGTCCAAAGACCAAAATTAAAAACAAAACTAAGCTGTGGAAATAACTCACTACTGTTCTTTTGATACAGGCCTTGGGCCTGTTAGCTATCTGCAAGGCTGTTGTAATGAGGTTAATCTATTTTAATGGAATTGAAATGTGATATCCTGTGGTTTAAGATGTGCATTGTTTATAGCTCTAGTGCTTGATTTTGGGTTTCTTTCACAGATAAACTTCTGCACTGGAGGGGCCTCTCTTCCCCTCGTTCTACACACGGAGCTCTAATCCCCACTCCCGGCATGAGTGCAGAATATGCCCCGCAGGGTATTTGTAAGTTCAACATTATTTCTTCTACAAATGTCCATGTGTATAGAGATGAGAGTTTCTGGAAATTACCCTTACTTTTTAAGTACTGAAGGGAGTTACTTCCAAAATAGATTGGTATCCGCATACGTATTATTCCATTATTTACTTGGCACCCTTCCCCTTCTCCACTCAGCCCCCAGTGACTTTTTCCTCCCCCCACCCTTTTTTTTCTTTCCTCACTGAAGGCATGGAGCTGACAGCAGCTCATCCCCGTGGGTCTTCGCCCCAGGGATTTGTCCGACTCTGTAGCTGGAGACTGCATATGTCTGTGTGCTCAGGGCCATTTTATTGCTGGACATTCACTCCCATGGCCTCATTGAGGCTTTTGAATTTTTTCCATAGCGTATATCTTTAATAGAGGCCAGACCAAAAGTTTAGAGTTACTCCAGAGTTATTCTCATGCATGTTACATATGCATTTACATGTGTATTTAAACATAGTAATTTTATATGTACATTGTACATTATAGATGTATGTATATATATTAATTTCCTATTTGTTTTTTACCTAGTTTTGCTAAAATTTAAAGATATCACCACCCCCTCCATTTATTTATTCAAGCCAACTTTTAAAATGAGGATCATTTTTTAATGAAATTTAGGCTTGTTTGTTTATAAAAATGTTTTTGAAAGATATTTGCTTCTCTATGTAGGAATAAGTGGTATGAGTCATGCATGACTAAAAAGTCAGATTGGGGGGAGGGGTGCTAATTCCACCCCAAACACAGAAGAGCAGACTCAAGAAAAAAAAGTATGACATCTAATTTTTATTTAAGGGAAGTGTTTTTATTTTGCAAGTAAATGAATAATAACCTATTGGCAGAAAGTTAAAAAAAAAAAGGTGGAGGGGAAATATCATGAGAAGAGAATAAGAAGAGCAAGGTACAGGAGTTTGGGCAATAAATGGGGCCTGGTTTTTCTATGGGAGGTAATCTGTGAATGGTGTCTGCAAGGCAGGCCATGTGTCCTGAGACCAAATTCAAAGCCAGCTGTTTATTTTTGTGAACTCCTGGTTAATCCTAGATAACAAAGAGTTATTGTGTGAATTTCACAAGCCCTCAGGTCCTGAGGGCTGGGTGGTACAAGGGTTAAAAGCACCTCCTCTCCCTCACCCTCCTCCCAAAACCTAGCTGGGCCTAAACCTGGGTTAGGTCACAGATTGCAGAGTTTAGGGGGTTGAACTCATGGTTTCAAGTCCCAACACGCTGGCTGGGTGGGGAGAGTGTTCCTGGTTTTGCTGGGGGTGCCTGGGGCCCCACTTGACTATGGGAACTGAGCCAGCCTTGGAGGGAAGGGGAAGGAAGGGAGCTCAGCATTGAGAGGAGGGTGAGTTGCCAGGCTAAGAGCTGCTTGACTGGGAAGCAGTTTAGTTCGCCCTTCTGCTTGACCTTCCTGAGGGCAAGGAGTCTGATTTAAGGAATGGGAAACCAGGTGTGGGATCTGGAACCCTTGTCTTCTCCTCCACTCCCCCACCAAGGGGAGGGCGTAAAGTGTGTTGGTGCCCACGCTGGCAGGACCCATTTAGGAGTGACCAGAACGAGGTATGTGGAAATGAGTTGTGGGGTTCCAGAAAGACCCTGCTCCACTCTGTATCCCTAACCTTAGCTTTCAGGGCACTTAGCACCTACCTGTGGCCTCCATCTGGTGGACCTCTGTCACCTGACTTAAAATTGCCCCTCCGGCCTCCCTCCAACCAGAGTCTCCCCTCAACCTGGGCTAAGGCCTGAATTCTGATTCTGGGCCTTCCTCTGGAAGCCTTTCTGGGTGTGTAATGTGATTAGTCATGACGCTAGGTAACTACTCAAGCCTGGTGGTAATGAAAACTCATGTTCACATTGGACCTGATAGTTTACAGAGGGCTTTTATCTACACCTGTCATGTGAGCCTCACAGTTCTTTAAGGTACTGTTTTTCTGCTCATTTCACAGATAGGAAACCTTAGTCTCAGAAAAATTAAATGACTGTCCAAGAGCCACAAGCTAGTAAATAGCAGAGGCAGGGGTCCAGGACCAGACTCCTTGTTCTAGATCCTAAATCTTAGATGGCATGACTTTCTAACTTGTGGTCAACTAGAAACACAGTCATTCCTTCTCATACAGTAAAATGAAATAAAGTAAAAGCTGGTAGAGGAGCTTGCAGGGGAGCTGGCAAGGGATTTTAACTGTTTTGATGCTTCAGATTCCCATGCTTGGGGCCAGGCCTCAGTTTATTGCTCTAAATCAAAACAATCCCTATGAATGCCCAATGAGGCTCTCAAATTGAGAAGTTGATTTTCATCAGAGTAAATGAAGAATATTATTATATTTTACACGTCAATAAATCAATGTAGCCCTAATTTTGCCACGCAGGAAATCAATTCTGGTCTTTCTAAACCATCAAAGATGTTATGAACAAAGTAATTTCACAAATTACGGCAAGTAACACATTTATTGATGACTGCAGTTTCGGAATTTAGAATCTGTGAGCACTGTAATATAATATGGTGCACTGGCATGAGCTGAGTGAAATACAGATTATATGGTGAAACTGTAATGCATCATTTGCTATTAGTGGACTGGTAATAATTACCAGTTTCAAAGCAGCTCTTTCCATGTAATCTTTAGTCTCAATCGTAACAGCCCTTCTCATTGACATTATGATTACACTAGCTGCCCTCGTGATCCAGAATATCTAGTTGATGGGAATACTAAAATGCGATAGTGAAAACTGTATGTTGTATGCTCATTAGAAGATAAAATGCCATTTTTTCTGACCTGATGTATGACAGAGGGGAGGGCGACAGTGCAGTGATAACATATTGTAGTGTGATCACATAACTAGCGTTGAAATAAATTTTAGGATGCTCAGGACAGCAAAATAAACTGGGCTTTGCTTGTTTAAGTCTTTTTGAAAGAATCAGTTGAGATCCTTGAGGGAGGGCTAGAGAGTCCGACATTTATCAATGGCCACCTTCATGGTGCCTGTGAACCCCACATTGCTAATTATGGGTCCGGGCCTGGGTTTCAATAGAATATTATACGGTAAAATATGGTTTTAAGGCATTTGGAGTGATGAAAGTGTTAAGGACTTGTTTCAGCTGACAAATCTCCTTTTCACTTACCCAATTCAGATTGTCAGGCTAAATGTATGATAATAACACAGAGTCCTAGAGAGGGAGAGGAGAAAGCCACCGAGGGTCACGGAAGTGGGAACCAGATCGTTTTTTTCCTGCCTATTTAGGACCCAAGTCATTGTTCAACAACAACAAAAAATTTATGAAAATACTCTCAATGATGCTTTTTATTTCCCTTTGAAGAGAGGAGGCAAACAAAAATAGGCAGATAATGTGATACTAATGTCAGCATTTTCTTTCAAAATCTTTCTGCCTTTTTTTCCCCCTTCGCATTAGGCAAATGTTTGAAACCTAATTTTGGTATCTTATCATCTAATCTTGTTAAAGAGATTTACCCAGGAGTGGGATATATTGAGTGAGATTATAAATGCATTGTAAAGTAAATTACAAGGTCAGGGCGGGGAGTCCATTATTCAGACAAGTGCTTCAGCGAGGCTGGCTTGTTTTGGAATAGAGTGTTTAGGGCTCCTGAGAAGACCCTGCCAGCTTTTCTTTCTGCCTTGCTAAATGGAGGAATCATAATTGATTAATTCCTCATTCCCACTCTTTAGCTCCATGGTGAATTTTTTCCTTTTTAAAGTTACTGACAAATACTAGCATGGGCCTTAAGGGACTCCCCTGACCCCTCTTTTAAAAGAGGGGCTAAAGTTTGTTAGTTCTCATTTGTATTTCACACATCGTCTTTTTTGCAACCCCTGGGAAGTTATCAATTGTTCTCATCCTTGTCCTTTGGCCACCGACATTTGAGCCCTCTTTATTGCTGCAGTTGACTAGAAAACTGTGAGTTACTCCCCGGGTGTATATGTTTTTTAATTTAGCAATCTCCAAAAATGAATAATTGTGAAGTCAAGCTGGCCCCTCTTTGCCAAAGTGGCATTTACCACTCTCGGGTTCTTTTCAGCGAGAGAGAAATAATGTGACTTAAGCAGGGCCCTTCTCCAACTGCTTGGCTACTGGCCAAAGAGTTGACTAGCTGAACTGTATCTTTCTGTTTCTTTCTCAACTGGAGCTGAGGCTCAGCCGAGGGCTCAGGATGTTGTATAATTTGGTTCACGTTGTTAGCCTCTCAAAATAATGAGGAGGAGGCTAGTGTAGCATTTCTCAGCCTGCTGCCCATCACGGTGCTGGCGGCTTTAACTGTTCTTAACCGAGGATGCTGTGTCTGCGGAAGCCGGCGCCAGCCCCTCCTCCTGACTTCTCTAGACCCGCATTTGTTTAACTGGGGGAACAACTGAAGATTTGAAACTCCTGGTTAGATCCAAATTCAATTTCTCTTTGGAGGCTTTCTGCAACATTCCTTGAGATCAAAATGGGAGGCCCCGTGGGGTGTGATAGATCCAGAATTGGGGCTCCTCTGACCCTCACACGAATTGAGATGTGAGAATGTTGCTTGTCTTGCTTCTGCAGAGTTATTTTGTGTACCTTCTCGTATTTAACAATATGGACAATTAGTACTTTTGGGCTAAGATTAAAAGCAGCTCTGGGGCCACAGAGAATTATAATGAGTTGACCTTCTCTTTTGTGATATCTCTATGAAATAAATGATTGCCTATTTAGAAAGATCATCTGCCACCCTGGGGGCAGGAGGTGGAGCGGCTAGATCCATGGGCTTTCAGAAGCAGAAAAATTTCTCCTAGGTCACCTTGCCCAAATCCCTCATTTAACAGATGAGGAAATGGAGGCACAGAGATGAAATGGTTCGCCCCCAAACACAACTGGTGAAAGACTAGAATGTTCAGAAGATGATTACTGAGGTTCCCCAGACTACAGGGGTCCTCATCCTTAAGCTTGAATTGGTCTAGTTTCCTGCTTTGGAGATGGGATTTAACCTTCTTAGGACTAAACTACATGGCAGGAAGACAGATCCGACAAATAATGATTAGTCACCAACCATCAGATGGTGCCAGCTACCATCTAGGCACCAGGGATATGTCCCTGAGGGTTTTGGACCTGGGGTTGAGGGCTGGGGGCAGGGAAGGCTGGAGGTGGAACATAAGTAAGCAATTGCAGATGCCCTCCCGGTGATTAAACATTGATGTTGGTGTTGTATTATTTTGCAGGTAAAGATGAGCCCAGCAGCTACACATGTACAACTTGCAAACAGCCATTCACCAGTGCATGGTTTCTCTTGCAACACGCACAGAACACTCATGGATTAAGAATCTACTTAGAAAGCGAACACGGAAGTCCCCTGACCCCGCGGGTTGGTATCCCTTCAGGACTAGGTGCAGAATGTCCTTCCCAGCCACCTCTCCATGGGATTCATATTGCAGACAATAACCCCTTTAACCTGCTAAGAATACCAGGATCAGTATCGAGAGAGGCTTCCGGCCTGGCAGAAGGGCGCTTTCCACCCACTCCCCCCCTGTTTAGTCCACCACCGAGACATCACTTGGACCCCCACCGCATAGAGCGCCTGGGGGCGGAAGAGATGGCCCTGGCCACCCATCACCCGAGTGCCTTTGACAGGGTGCTGCGGTTGAATCCAATGGCTATGGAGCCTCCCGCCATGGATTTCTCTAGGAGACTTAGAGAGCTGGCAGGGAACACGTCTAGCCCACCGCTGTCCCCAGGCCGGCCCAGCCCTATGCAAAGGTTACTGCAACCATTCCAGCCAGGTAGCAAGCCGCCCTTCCTGGCGACGCCCCCCCTCCCTCCTCTACAATCCGCCCCTCCTCCCTCCCAGCCCCCGGTCAAGTCCAAGTCATGTGAATTCTGCGGCAAGACGTTCAAATTTCAGAGCAACCTGGTGGTGCACCGGCGCAGCCACACGGGCGAGAAGCCCTACAAGTGCAACCTGTGCGACCACGCGTGCACGCAGGCCAGCAAACTGAAGCGCCACATGAAGACACACATGCACAAGTCATCCCCGATGACGGTCAAGTCAGACGACGGCCTCTCCACCGCCAGCTCCCCGGAACCTGGCACCAGCGACCTGGTGGGCAGCGCCAGCAGCGCGCTCAAGTCCGTGGTGGCCAAGTTCAAGAGCGAGAACGACCCCAACCTGATCCCGGAGAACGGGGATGAGGAGGAAGAGGAGGACGAGGAGGAAGAGGAAGAAGAGGAGGAAGAGGAGGAGGAGGAGCTGACCGAGAGCGAGAGGGTGGACTACGGCTTCGGGCTGAGCCTGGAGGCGGCGCGCCACCATGAGAACAGCTCGCGGGGCGCGGTGGTGGGCGTGGGCGACGAGGGCCGCGCCCTGCCCGATGTCATGCAGGGCATGGTGCTCAGTTCCATGCAGCACTTCAGCGAGGCCTTCCACCAGGTCCTGGGCGAGAAGCATAAGCGCGGCCACCTGGCCGAGGCCGAGGGCCACAGGGACACTTGCGACGAAGACTCGGTGGCCGGCGAGTCGGACCGCATAGACGATGGCACTGTTAACGGCCGCGGCTGCTCCCCGGGCGAGTCCGCTTCGGGGGGCCTGTCCAAAAAGCTGCTGCTGGGCAGCCCCAGCTCGCTGAGCCCCTTCTCCAAGCGCATCAAGCTCGAGAAGGAGTTCGACCTGCCCCCGGCTGCGATGCCCAACACGGAGAACGTGTACTCGCAGTGGCTCGCTGGCTACGCGGCCTCCAGGCAGCTCAAAGATCCCTTTCTTAGCTTCGGAGACTCCAGACAATCGCCTTTCGCCTCCTCGTCTGAGCACTCCTCCGAGAACGGGAGCTTGCGCTTCTCCACGCCGCCGGGGGAGCTGGACGGAGGGATCTCGGGGCGCAGCGGCACGGGAAGTGGAGGGAGCACGCCCCATATTAGTGGTCCGGGCCCGGGCAGGCCCAGCTCAAAAGAGGGCAGACGCAGCGACACTTGTGAGTACTGTGGGAAAGTCTTCAAGAACTGTAGCAATCTCACTGTCCACAGGAGAAGCCACACGGGCGAAAGGCCTTATAAATGCGAGCTGTGCAACTATGCCTGTGCCCAGAGTAGCAAGCTCACCAGGCACATGAAAACGCATGGCCAGGTGGGGAAGGACGTTTACAAATGTGAAATTTGTAAGATGCCTTTTAGCGTGTACAGTACCCTGGAGAAACACATGAAAAAATGGCACAGTGATCGAGTGTTGAATAATGATATAAAAACTGAATAGAGGTATATTAATACCCCTCCCTCACTCCCACCTGACACCTCCTTTTTTCACCACCCCCCCCTTCCCCATCGCCCTCCAGTCCCACTCCCTGTAGGATTTTTTTCTAGTCCCATGTGATTTAAACAAACAGACAAACAAACAAACAGAAGTAACGGAAGCTAAGAATATGAGAGTGCTTGTCACCAGCACCTGTTTTTTTTTTTCTTTTTCTTTTTTCTTTTTCTTTTTTTTCTTTATGTTCTCACCGTTTGAATGCATGATGTGTATGGGGCAATACTATTGCATTTTACGCAAACTTTGAGCCTTTCTCTTGTGCAATAATTTACATGTTGTGTATGTTTTTTTTTAAACTTAGACAGCATGTATGGTATGTTATGGCTATTTTAAATTGTCCCTGATTCGTTGCTGAGCAAACATGTTGCTGTTTCCAGTTCCGTTCTGAGAGAAAAAGAGAGAGAGAGAGAAAAAGACCATGCTGCATACATTCTGTAATACATATCATGTATAGTTTTATTTTATAATGTGAGGAGGAAAAACAGTCTTTGGATTAACCCTCTATAGACAGAACAGAGAGCTCTGAAAAAAAATCTCTGCGTGAGCTGTCTGTCTCTAAAGGGTTAAAAGTATCAATTGGAGAGGAAAAAAGGGCCTTGAATTGACATATTAACAGAAAAACAAAACCAGTTTATTCTATCATTTGGTTTTAAAATGAGTGCCTTGGATCTATTAAAACCACGTTGATGGTTCTTTGTACTTGTTATAAACTCGTAGCTTAATTCAGCATTGGGTGAGGTGATAAACCTTAGGACCTAGCATATAATTCTATATTGTATTTCTCACAACAATGGCTACCTAAAAATATGACCCATTATGTCCTAGTTAATCATCATTTTCCCTTTAGTTTAATCTTGTAAGCAAAACTGATTATACCAGTATAAAAGCTATTTTGCTCCTGGTGAGAGCTTAAAAGAAATGGGCTGTTTTGCCCAAAGTTTTATTTTTTTTAAATGATGATTAAATTGAATGTGAAACGTGCAAAAACCTTGGAACACGATTAAATACATTAGTAAGGAATTCATTTTATGAAGATGCTTGTTTTAAATAATGTCTTTAAAAAAAAATTCCGGCACCAAAAGAAATAGATCCAGATCCGCTTGGTTGTCAAATGGACAATCAAACAATAAACTTTAAGATCTTGTATACCATATTAAAAAGAAGAGGCTGACAATAAGGTTTGACAGAGGGTAACAGAGGTAAAAAATATGTGATTTATTAGCACAACGTGGTACTGTTTGCCATTTTAAAGTAGAACAGGTGTATAAGCTAATATTGATACAATGATGATTAACTATGAATTCTTAAGACTTGCGTTTAAATGTGACATTCTTAAAAAAGAAGAGAATTTTAAGAGTAGCAGTATATATGTCTGTGCTCCCTAAAAGTTGTACTTCATTTCTTTTCCATACACTGTGTGCTATTTGTGTTAACATGGAAGAGGATTCATTGTTTTTATTTTATTTTTTTAAGTTTTTCTTTTTTATTAAGCTAGCATCTGCCCCAGTTGGTGTTCAAATAGCACTTGACTCTGCCTGTAATATCTGTATCTTTTCTCTAATCAGAGATACAGAGGTTGAGTATAAAATAAACCTGCTCAGATAGGACAATTAAGTGCACTGTACAATTTTCCCAGTTTACAGGTCTATACTTAAGGGAAAAGTTGCAAGAATGCTGAAAAAAAAAAATTGAACACAATCTCATTGATGAGCATTTTTAAAAAAAGCTAAAAAAAAAACTTTGCCAGCCATTTACTTGACTAATGAGCTTACTTACTTGGACTCAACATTGCAAGCGCTGTGAATGGAAAACAGAATACACTTAACATAGAAATGAATGATTGCTTTCGCTTCTACAGTGCAAGGATTTTTTTGTACAAAACTTTTTTAAATATAAATGTTAAGAAAAAAATTTTTTAAAAAAACACTTCATTATGTTTAGGGGGGAACTGCATTTTAGGGTTCCATTGTCTTGGTGGTGTTACAAGACTTGTTATCCATTTAAAAATGGTAGTGGAAATTCTATGCCTTGGATACACACCGCTCTTCAGGTTGTAAAAAAAAAAAAAACATACATTGGGGAAAGGTTTAAGATTATATAGTACTTAAATATAGGAAAATGCACACTCATGTTGATTCCTATGCTAAAACACATTTATGGTCTTTTTTCTGTATTTCTAGAATGGTATTTGAATTAAATGTTCATCTAGTGTTAGGCACTATAGTATTTATATTGAAGCTTGTATTTTTAACTGTTGCTTGTTCTCTTAAAAGGTATCAATGTACCTTTTTTGGTAGTGGAAAAAAAAAGACAGGCTGCCACAGTATATTTTTTTAATTTGGCAGGATAATATAGTGCAAATTATTTGTATGCTTCAAAAAAAAAAAAGAGAGAAACAAAAAAGTGTGACATTGTACAGATGAGAAGCCATATAATGGCGGTTTGGGGGAGCCTGCTAGAATGTCACACGGCTGGCTGTCAGAGGGGTTGTACATATCCTTTTTGGTTCCTTTTTTCCTGCTGCCATACTGTATGCAGTACTGCAAGCTAATAACGTTGGTTTGTTATGTAGTGTGCTTTTTGTCCCTTTCCTTCTATCACCCTACATTCCAGCATCTTACCTTCATATGCAGTAAAAGAAAGAAAGAAAAAAAAGGAAAAAAAAAACAATGTTTTGCAGTTTTTTTCATTGCCAAAAACTAAATGGTGCTTTATATTTAGATTGGAAAGAATTTCATATGCAAAGCATATTAAAGAGAAAGCCCGCTTTAGTCAATACTTTTTTGTAAATGGCAATGCAGAATATTTTGTTATTGGCCTTTTCTATTCCTGTAATGAAAGCTGTTTGTCGTAACTTGAAATTTTATCTTTTACTATGGGAGTCACTATTTATTATTGCTTATGTGCCCTGTTCAAAACAGAGGCACTTAATTTGATCTTTTATTTTTCTTTGTTTTTATTTTTTTTATTTGGATGACCAAAGGTCATTACAACCTGGCTTTTTATTGTATTTGTTTCTGGTCTTTGTTAAGTTCTATTGGAAAAACCACTGTCTGTGTTTTTTTGGCAGTTGTCTGCATTAACCTGTTCATACACCCATTTTGTCCCTTTATTGAAAAAAATAAAAAAAATTAAAGTACACAATGTAAGCTTCTTGTGTCCTCATTTGACACACTCTGTAAATTACTTTCAAGAAAATAACAGGTTTTGAGAGAAGGCCAGTCAGTCTTTTTCAGGATTATTTCTATGGGCATTTTGATGCGTGTATTATACCCTAAAGGAAGATAAAGTACTTATTATATTAAAATAGACATATCTCAAATCATGGAAATAGTTTTCAGATTTTAGTGTTCTAGGCTAATTTTCAAGAAATGCAAGGTATTTTCAGTCTGATGATTAAAACTTTCCCTTAATCTCTTACCCATAATTCATTCAGATGTAAGTGAAAAAACTTCCTGGTAATAGCTTCTTAAACTTTTATTTCCTTTGGATTTTTTGCTGTCCTTGTTGTCTGAGAGTTCTTTTTCTCTTCTCCCATCCCTGCCCTGTCTTAGGACATAATGTAACAAGAGGTTTATTTAAAAAAAAAAAAAAAAAGATCATCTCTTTCATTTCCACATGAGTCTTTCCTCATGCCAAAAATAAGATCCCACCCACCCCCTGTATAAAAATTCAGAAACAAAAGCATCAGATAAATAAAGAGAGAGAGAGAAATAAAAGAAAGGAAGTGGTAACAAGGTGTTTACCCAGAATTCGCCAGATCTGTGGAATCAGCCACTGATTTCCTGAGTTGTATGGTGGTGTTTGCCTTGTGAGTCTGAGATTCTAGGGACCCTAGACAGGACAGATGTTTTAGGTGTTTTTATAGGGTCTTTCTGGCTGATGGTAAACAAGGGTGGGAATACCCTTCACTTATCCTTTGACTGACCAACAGACTTATGAAATGAAACGTCATGTTTGAAAAGCAAGTCAGGTCTACTTAAAAATCTCTCCTTAGAAATCTGTGTTGTCAGTTTTACAAATACTGCATGTTGCAGCATCTATTTGCTTTATTAAAACACATACCTTTGTGATACTGTCTCCCTGTTTCCAGTGTAGATGAATGGATACAACATTGTTCTTATTTTTGTAAAAACCAAAACAAAAGCCATTCTGTTGTCTTCTTGTGGTAGCATTTTTTGTTGCTCAGATCTTATGCCCTACTGCCTGTGAGGTGGCCTTTTCATGTAATGCCTTTCATCTGAGACAAGAATAGTTTTATCTTTCTCAAATAAAGAGAAGGTCGATTTTTTTTTTTTTTTTTTTTTAGGTCT
>PVIJ01001195.1:0-125061 GCA_004024925.1 Scalopus aquaticus | reverse complement strand
CTCTTTTATTAGGAGCTGTGAGTGCAGCTGTTCAGGTTTTATATACAGTATTCATTTTAATTTCTCAATATACGATGCTCTTAGTGTAATTAGGTTTTGCATCGTGACAGAAAGAATTGATGGTGGATACTGTATACTTGTATGTTCAAATTTCTTAAATCAAATGGGGGGTGGGGAGGGGTGCAAACAGCTGGTGATAAATCACAGATTATGTTTGATTTACATGGTCCCAAAGTTAAATAAATTTATTGGGAGACAGCTTCTTCAGGGTACTTAGTCTCCTGACTTATTGAAGCCCTCTTATAAAATATTTCTGAGACTGAGTAAACAATAGAAACCTGGAACCTTAGGCAACCGGAATATAACTTATAGAGTATAACTTATAACTTATAGATCCAGTTCTCTAAAATTAACAATCTTCATGTAAAATAACAAAAAACATTTCCAACCATAGGAGGAATTCATGGTATATTTTTTAGATGAGGAAATTCTAAGGACATTAACATTTTTCAAAATTCTCAAGTAGGTTTGTGTGACATCCCTGTTGTATTGGTGCAGTGTTTGCCACTTACCTGAACTGATGCTTAAACTCTTCCTTTTTTCATTTTGAGAGCAACTTCATGAATAGGAATACAGCAAATACTACTTCTCATAGATTTTAAGCCAGAAACCCTCCCAGTGCATGTGCTACATCCATCCTGAGACCATTTATGCTCCTCTCTTTGTTTAGGGCCTACAAAAGGACCAAAACCAACACATTTTAAAGGTTGCTAAGAAGTGAGGTTAACACTTGATTAGTTCTTCACTTGTGCAGCAGTGGCAGGTAGTGTGAAGTAGTAGAGTTTTTCCGAGGGCATTCTGTGATGGAACTGTTTATTTCAATACCATTTTTGTATATGTAATAAGTACATACTGTATATATTCATAATGCTGAGAGTGAGAATTTAGAGGGAAGTGGCAGTGGGGGTTAAGTGTAATTTCATTCAGAGAAATAAGGAAATGAAGTGTTTTGTTTGCAGAGAGACACTGAAAGTTTGCTAGAAGGTACTGGGATAGTTCAGGTCTTCCTGAAAGGGAGATGAGAAGCTTCAGGACTCATCTGTCCTGCCTGGAGCAATTTACTCACAGAGTGTGAGGGAGGAAATATGGATTTCTTTTTTTAAACACACACACACACACACACACACACACACACACACAAACACACACACACACACACACACGCGCGCGCGCACAAACGACTTCTTATGACTGTGTGGTAATCATGTGTTCTTCATTATGATGCTCTTACCATTGTCCCTGGGCCTGGTGTGCTCAAGAATGTACCATCCCATTCTCTTTTATCAGACAATTTCCAAGGAATTGTGGGAATTTTGCTGGCATGAGGATGGGATTGGCAGTATTCTAAACCTGCTAGGAAAAATGTTTTTGAAAAGACTGTTAACTTTTAAAAGGCCTGCGCCACTTAGCAGATTTTTCTAAGCATCTCCTAAGGCCCTGCAGCTTTCCCAATTAAGAATAAATGAACCCGTTTTTAGAGAAATGGACATCAGAATACATAG
The DNA here is from genome assembly GCA_004024925.1 of Scalopus aquaticus. Classification (NCBI taxonomy): domain Eukaryota; kingdom Metazoa; phylum Chordata; class Mammalia; order Eulipotyphla; family Talpidae; genus Scalopus; species Scalopus aquaticus. The sequence goes on along the minus strand of PVIJ01001195.1, from coordinate 123,499 downwards.
AGGGAATTGGGATGAAGCACATTTCTTCCAGGACTGCTGTAGCTACAAACCGTAGACATGGGCTGTTGGGTATGCACTTTTGCTTGCTGTCATCTTGTTATCCCATTAGCCCGCTGTTTCATTTACTAAAACACATGGCCAGTGAATCAGCCTTTAGGGGGATGGGCCTGTTTCTCTCTCTCTCTCTATTTCCCAGTGTCATCTGTGGTGATGGGATGCGATTAATTCCCTTTCAAATGGGAAAGGAGACCAATACAGTTCACGTGGGGCATGGTACTCAATACCTAAAAAACTTGGCAGAACACAACTCAACGGTTGATCCAAATACTGTTTTTCCTTTCTGTAAAGTGGCAAAGACTGCTTAAAGGGGGAACATCTATCAGGTCTTTTACAAGACAGCAGAAAAGGCAAATAAGCAATTTCTCCCCAAGTCTATCTTCTAAAGCAGGATTTACCCCGACCCTCCCCCCCCCAACCTACAGGGGGCTGTGCTTTTAAATAACCGTGACCATGGTCCATGCCCATGCTATACTTTACTTGGTCTGTCAGGGCTTTAAATATTGGTGGCAGGTCTGACAAAGGGGTCTGATTGGGATATCAGCGAAAGGGGCCTCAACGAGAGTGACTTAGGGCCGAACTGGGAATGGGATTCCCCAGAGCCTACCTGGACACAGCAGGCCCCTCATCCCAGGTCTCCACTGCTCAGGGGGGGATGCGGAGAGCAGCTGAGCTCCAGACCCTGGGCCTCCTGCGGCGCCAAGTCTGGGGAGAGGCGGCCCCAGGCCCCAGCTTCGGTCGCCATGGCAACGAGGCCTGGAATGCCACAGTGGTAGCCCTCTTCCTCGCACATCCGGACTCCCAGTTCTGCTGCTTCAAGTCAATGTGCACAGCAAGGGAGGAGCCCCGAGGAGAATAACCACTCCCTTCTGCCCTTCACCATTGCCTTTCCCCCTTACAAAAGAGAAAAAAAGAAAAGAAAACTGCATGTTTGAAAGAAACTACAGGCAGTTTTTGGTGCCATTTGGGAGCAACTATTTTGGGTTCTGGTTTTCTCTTCAGAGATTTGTTCGCCTCTTGTAAATCGTTGGCTGCTTTGACGTTGAACTTGATGACATTTCATGTTTTCGTTGTGCTGCTTTTACATCAATTTTGATTTTTTTGTTTCTTTATACTTTTATTATTATTTTAAGGAAATGTCCCCTTCCCTCCTCCCTCCCCTGTTCTCCTCAACCAAAGGACTGTTTCCTACTCAGTTTTCTCAGTCATAAGGGAAAGTGTTTCCGTCCAGGTGTGTCCCGAGTTTACTAGGACCGTCATATGATTGAGTAGGGGGCCTGGGTCCTTGGTGGGAAGGGAGGGGGGCACGGGAAAGACACTCAGAGGTCAGAGATGGGGTGGGCTGGGGTAGGGAGATTGAGTTTGAATCATGTTTTAAGATGCCAGTGGCACAAGCTGTGGTTGATTTAAGTAATTAAGTTTAAGAAAGCTAGTTAGAGAAGAGAAAATCACTGGGCCAAGTCACACCTGTACTTTTTTTTTCCCTCCTCCTCTGTCTCCAACGTCTTTCTAGGTTCTTCACACACCCCCATTCGGCGTAACACCCAGAGAGCTCAAGATGTGTGGCAGTTTTCGGATGGAAGCTCGAGAGCCCTTAAGTTCTGAGAAAATTTGAAGCCCCCAGGGGCGGGGTGGACGTGAGCCGCCCAGCCGACGTCTGCGTGGTCTGTCATCCTGCTAGTTTGTGGTGTTTTCTGACAGTAGCCTCCAAGAGCCGTTGTGCGAAGACAGAGTCCTGCAGAGTCCTTCCTGCCTGGGCCTGCAGTGCCATTTTATTTATATTTTTTAATAAAAAGTAAAAACAAAAAAACAGACCCACATTGGAACAGTGAATCAGTCCCATTTAGACGGCCCGTGGACCATCGCTGTCCTGAGTGACGTCCTGGCCCTTTTGAAACCAGCCAACCTAATTACCTGTATTGTGGAAATGAGCATGAGTCCCCCAACCCCTTGTTTCTATACATTCTATGTTGTCTTTTAAAAAGTGTGCTTAACATTGACACAATAAATGTTGGAGCTTTAGGTGGTGTTTGTTTGTTCTTTAATTATTAATGCTTATAAGACAATGCAGCTCCTTGTGACTTTGTATCTCTGTATCCAACCTCCATCGGGTGGGTTGTACAAACTGATTTGAGGAATGGGTAGGAGGTGTAGGAGGGGAAATAGGTTACTGCTTATCAGATGGCATACATTTTCAAGGAGAATCAAAATGCAAACCTTGGGAATAAATCATAGCAATATCATAATTAATGTAGTAGTAGTGTTGCTGTTTATTAATGCTGAAGTGTGGTTTTCCTAACTGTCTGCCTTATAATTTGCATACCATTAAATAATGCATAATATGGCACGCTGAATTCTGTTTTTCAAATATATGCTTTTGGTGGCTACCATGCAGGATTTGAATTTGTCTTTTAATTTAGCTGAAGAAAGATAACGTCACTGGGTTAGTGGTAAATCCCAAAGAAGGTGATAAATGTCACTTGCTGCTTATTAAATATTCTAATTTTAGTTTCCCAAACCTTCAGCAAATATATCTTAATGCCGACAAACAAACACACATAAAACTTCTTTATTGTTACATCAGGAAATTTGGGGCAGTTTTTACAAGGGAAAACATTACAGGAGAAAAGAGGTTCACATCAGAAGGCGCTATTGTAATCAGGGCAGTGCCCCATTCCTTAGAAATTAGTGACACGGAAGTTAGGTCTACAAACAAGCGATAAAAATTCCTTCTGGCCCAGTTCATCTGCAAAGAACTTTTCTCAGTTTGGTGTTTTCTATTGCCTGGAGATCCAAAGGAGAATTGGAAACAATATAGCATATTAAAATAGGCTTATAAATAATAGAACTCAGACACCTGTGTACTATAGATTTACATATTGGCAGTGAATGTTAGTGGGGAAAGTCTTACCCACTCACCCTCTGGCTAGATTACCTAGCCTAGTGAAAAGATAGCAAAATAATTGGCATCTGGATTCGTTCCTGCTCATTTATCATCTATAATGATTCCTTACAGTTGTGTACTGCCTCCCATTTTATACAGTGCTTTCATGTACATTATTTCATTGGATCCTCATTGGGGCAGATCTCACAACATTCACTTTGCAGATGAGGAGACGGAGGCTGAGGCTCACCAAGGTTAAGGGTTTGCCTGGACCACAGCAATAAGAGGGAAGCAGAGAGTGAGTTTTCTGGTGTGCAGTCCAGAGTTGATTCCTCTCAACTCTCACTGAGCAAAAGGGATGTCTCTCCATAGATGCCTATCCCCAGGTTAGCCCATCAGTTTTCATGAACACACATGCATGACACCCACAGCGAGGAAGCCTGGTGTTGAGGGCATGTGAAATTGCTCTTCCTACTGACACTTGTGCACACTGCAAAGGGGTGCTTGGAGCAAGCAACCCTCCTTGCCATCTCCCTTCCCCAGTGGCTTTCTCATGACAAGTAAGGGACTGAATAGGTGACCTTGAGATCGCGAGGATTTTCTCACCTAGGTGAGCCAGGACTTCCAGACAAAAGCTATTTCATGGAGAAACAGATGCTCCCAACCTCACACTCTGCCTCGGTGCTGCTGAAAATGAAGGGGTGCCATGATAGCATCCTCCCTGCACATGCTATGCTCCTTGCTGGACCTGGAATGAGTGACAGAGCTTCAAAAGGGAATTTTGACTGAAACAGAACAACCATGGGGTTTGAACATCTGTCTTCGGCCCACAGCATTTGGGGGACACTACACTTGAAACTCTGTTTCTATGTTTCTACCTCCAACTTTTATTTCTTCTTGCGTAGAAGTACACATTTCTAGATGGAGGAGAAAGTGGGCAATTCTCCCTAATTTGGAGTAAATTATTTATTCAAAAACAGACAAAAAAATTTCTTCTCCCCACATCCTTTTTAGTTGAAATAAAATAAAAATTCACTTATGAAATTTATTATGAATTTTTGAAATTCATGAGCCATTAAAAGCCCATGCGAGATTGATGGTTTGGGAAGACATCTCCCTGCGTGGTATGTGAAGGTCATGGTCACCTGGGAGTGGAGGAAGCAGAAGGACTGACACATCTGATTGGGGTCCTCAATGTGCCTTCTCCCGAGAGTGGAACTTCAAACTGCAGAGATTAACTGGTTACCCTGAATGATCTGAGCATAGTCCCGGGAGCTTGGGAGGGTGGGGACCAGACACAGGCTGTTGTCCTTACCCTCCCAAGCCTGGTCTTGCACATTAATTTTGTGGTCTGCCCAGATCGTCACATTAAACAAAAAGGTCTGCTAGTTTTGGGGTCCATGATGCAGTAGTTCCTGCAGCACCTAGCACCAGCCTTTTGAAGACCAATGAGGCTAAAGAAATAATTGTATCAAAAACTGGTCTTAGTGTAAAGAAAAATCTTAGGCAAAGAGAACAAATTTGGATTCTACTAAGATCTCATCCAGTGCCCCAAGCCCTGTTAGAATGTTTCCTGTGTATCTTGGCTTGGAGTGTCCAAGAGCGTTTGTATTAGAGTCAAGCATTTCAAGTGGTGAAGTGTATCTTACAAGTTTTGTGCATTTTGGACATGATTTTCTTTTCTTGAGGATTAAGTAGTGAGGTTGATTTTGAAGAAGATGATTACTAATATTAACATATTTTTTTTCTCAATGTTAATGTTTATTCACATCAAGAATTCTTACCTTACACATCAGTGTTCCCAGAAAGTAGCAACGGAGAGGATCAGATAAAGTATTTTGTTGGTGGTTGTTTCTCCTCTTACATGTCACTTAACTTTGATTCTTTTTTGGAAAAAGTATAGAGAGACAATTTGAGTAAATCTGAACCTGTAGGAAATGCAAAAACAAAGACTGTTGCAAGCACACCTTTCTTCAAGGATCCATTCTGTTTGAGTTCTTAACCAGCAGACAAACAATAATATCATGTTTCTTTCCTCTGGCTCCTGAGCAGCACAGCGCTCTTCAGTTTGCACACCCGCAGGTTTCCATTAAGACGAAAACTCCCTTCCAGCAAAATTCAGAAACAGGAGTTGTTTTCCTTCCCATCTTAGTATAAATTAAGGTACCTTGTTGTTAATCACATTACCTTTCCCCTTGCTTTATATTTTTAAAAACACCTCCAGGAAATATTTAAATTTTATAGGCCATTTGTGTGTGTGTGTGGGGGGGTGTATGAGATGGAATGAGATGGAATCAATTCTCCTAGTGATTCTAGAAAAGAAATAAGACAAGGATAGATGAAAGCTGAAAGGAACCATGGCAATCATTCATTTTACAGATCAGGGCAACAAGGCCAGGAAATGAGGTGAAGGACCTCAGATCATGTAGCTTGAGGAAAAAGGGGGAGCCGCTCTTGAAACCACACAGTTAGTGGCAGAGGCAGAATTGGAACCCAGGCCTCCAGGTCCTGTGCTGAAGGATTTCATGTTGCAAATCCCTCCCTTGTGACCTACTAAATTCAGAAACAGGAGTGGAAGAAAATAGTGCGTTGCAGAAAGATTTAAGAATGAAATAAAAAACTTGTTTTGGTGCCAGTCCTAGTGGGGAGGATGTAAGCATGTCCTATATTTCAAGGGTTTCTAAGCAGCATCCGGATGACAGAGAACAATTAGGTCACTACCTGGAAGGATTCCTCCTTTACTTCACCCCTCTGATGATAGAAATAAACTTAAGGACCAAGAATTGCTGGGAGACAGCTTTTAAAGTTAAAAGGGCATACAAAAGAGCTACTCATCAAACCAAATTCATCTCAAATGACTTAAATAGAACCCACAATCTGTTCCATTCTCAGGACAGGATTTAAGAGAAACACCCACTCAATTTGAATTTCGAGGCCACATCACATCCTGCTATAGCATCCAGATAGCCAATCACATGATCTGATTCTTGTTACTGGGAATATTTAGTTTTGAGTTCAAAGGTGGAGAAATAGCAAAGAAGTAAAGGAAGGATTGGCTAAAATTATATACAGCTCTGGACTGTAAAGATGATTCCATTTTTAAGATGCTATTTATGCTGTACATTCTGTTTCTGTGCAAGAAGAAATCTTATTAATTTTCCCTTTTGATCAGGGATTTCTGGTTCCGTTTAGAGATTTACAAATTCGGTCTCACACTTTATTAGATCTGCTGTATTCAGCAATTCTGCTGCCATTTCTTTTCTTCCAGCCACATTCTGATTCATATTTACTTCTTGGAATGGACATAGGTGGACTCTGAATGTCTCAGGGCTGGTAGGCTGGTAGTAGCTTCATACAGGGGCTGTTTTGAGCCCATGCAAGTGGAATCATCCCTGAAACAGGAGCAGGGCAGTGGGAAGTCCCATGGAGCAATAGCAAACTAAATATCCCTCGTGAGGATGGTCTGAGAGAATGTAATTAGCCTGACCCTTCACCCCTATCCCCACCATGATAGTTCCCTGAATTTCCCGAGATAGTAATATGAACAGCCAACTTCTGCTGACATTGCTGTCCCTTCTGTTCTTGTTTTCCTCCTGATCCCCCCTCTCCTCCCCGCTCAGATACACGGAAAACCTACAGAGAGTTACAGGGAAGCAACGATTTTCGCTTGGCCTCTAAGATTTGCAGAGAACCTCTTACACCCTAATTCAGAGTGCCCAGTTTTTACCTGTTGTTTGTTTGACTGCACAGAAGGGAAAAACTCAAATGCAAATACTCTTTTTCAGAAACTCCCTAAAGCTTAGAACTCAGGAACTTGAGAAACTTTCCTTTAAAGTGATCGTCCTTTTTGTGTGGATTTGCCTGTAGTCATTCCCGGGCTTCTTGGCCCAGGCTGGTGAATCAAACCCGTCTCTGACCCAAAAGTTTGGGATTGTGATCATGACTTCGTTGCCAGGCTCACCCACCTGGTGTCCCCTCTTTCTGTTACTGACCCCATGCAAGGCCCATTCCTCCCTGTGAAGAAGGAAGGACGCGCCCTGCTTCATGGTCCCTCTGCCAAGCAGCACACGGCAGTCAACTGTGTGGGCCACCAGAAGGCTCAGACTCTATGGGGTTTGGGGTTATTGACTATGGGGAAGTGGACCTAAGTGTGAGGCCTCCTTTGCTTTTGACTAGTGAACCCATTTTATTTACACATGGATGTCATAAGAAAAACATTTTCAGTAATTTTTGTTTGGAATCGAAAGCCATTATTAAGGTTCAAAAACACGTTTTTGAAAGTTACTTTTTAAAAGATTTTAAAAAATGTATTTATGTATACAAGAGCTAGAGTGTAGGCCAGAGGTGTAGGGGTAAGGGGGATGGGGGAGGATTCACCAGAGACAGAGTGGGGAGCAGAACAGGTAGAATGACTGAAATACACTGCTGAGGGGAGCAGCAGGTGAGACAGGAGAGGTCTGCTGTGCCTGAAACAGTTATATTTACAGTGTTCGGGTGCATTTTATCACTTGGGGCCACCTTACATTTGGAGGCCTCTCTCTATCCCTTGCTCTGCTGGCATGTAGCACTGGAGAGCACCCCCCACCCCGGGGTGTTATGCCTGTCCCCAAGTGTGGCATTGTTTCCTGGAGATGGAAGGCCAGGACATGCTCAAAATGTGGTTTCTGACTGAATCCGTCACTTATTTCCTCCTCAGCTGGCAGACTGCCTGGAGCATGGGAAAGAACAAACTATAGGTTAAAGTAGAAATAATAATAACAGCTGATATTTACTGAGAATTTACTATGTTCTTGGCACAGGGATGTATTCTCTGGTCTTATTTTTCTTCATAACCTCCTTGCAGGGTAGATATTATTATTCCCATTTTACAGACACTTAGCCTGACTAAGTGACATGTCTAAGGCTATACAACTGTTATTACCACAATCATATGACTCCAGATCCTTACTCCTGACCTCTACATTCTGATTGCCAGGATCTAATCCTAGAATACTGTCACCACATGTAGTGCCAAGGTTGAGGATACCATTAAAAAAAACAAAGAAAACAGCATGAATTAAACTGACTAGGAAGCATACTCATAGTGACTTTGCTTTCAGGGTTCTGGTCCTCTTGCTTATTGGACTGGCTGGTATCAGTAGCTCCCACGGCGCTGGCATGTCTGTCCACTCTTGGTCCTAGGAGGGCCAGTTTGATTTTGTGAAGCTTATGGGAGTAGTTTACTTGTGTATCTTCCCCAAGTGCAGTACGGCTCATTCATTTGTTCAATCCACAAATATTTATTAGGTCCATGTTATATGCAACCTACTGAGCTAAGTGCTAGGGAAGGAATGTGAAGAGGTAAAAGGCACAGTCATTGCCCATCAGAAATTGCCACCAGTGGAGAATTAAATTAATTAGAATCCTACTAAATAACTAGTCTCAGTTAAGTTGATGTGGTGAGAACAGTGGGTTTTTTAGAATGCTAATATATTTTTTACTTTGCCACAGTAGACAGCAGTCCCAGGCAAGGGGCTCCAGCACTTCTGAATGGATGAGAATGTTATTCTTTATACCTTATCAGTAGGATGCACACTTAAAAGTTGTTTTTCAAATGGTGGGAATGAGGCTACATTGATGTGTTCTCATGTAATCGGTTCAGTCTTTCTTGTAAAAAATTAACAGCAGATGAATTAGAAGGAGAGTAGTAATAGAAACACAGTTCTTGCCCTGTGATCAAAGTTAAGTGACTATACAGGGGCTAAGATCACGTATTTCAACTCTCTGGGCTGACCTGTCACTGATTACTTGTTGCTAGCTCATACTAAATAGAACAAGTTTCTCCCATGTGTAGCCCTATGATAAGGCAAGTTTGTCTTCCCCGTACATAAGGTGGATATCCTAGGCACCTTGAGCAACTATAATGAAAAATAAGACCAAAACTCTATCCTCAAAGGGAATATAATTGGTCTTAAAGGGGGGGCCGGGGGGCAAAATTATAAGTATAAAAATAGATTATTAAGTGAGACACTTATTGGGATGCAAAGGAAGATAATTTCTCTGGGACCCACAAAGATGTTGGACTTTCAGCTGATCACCAAAGACTGTCTAGGATTTAGATAATAAGGAAAAAGGAAGAGGGCAAACCAATATAAGGCAGCGTGTGGTACAGGATAAGGATTGTTTATCAAAATACTGGAAGATAAAGTTGAAAACTAGTTTGTAGTCATATTGTGGAGGCCCTTTAATGATAGATGAAGGGGTTTGTATTTTGTCTTATAGTTAACATATTTTTCAAAGACACTGTTGTCAGTAATTTTTCAAAAAGTGTCCATAGAAAAGTTTTAGAAAGAGTGTAGCAGGGTATGGAATGGATTGAAGAGAAACTCAAGAGGCCCAGAGACCTGTAGGCTGATGCTTGAACTGGCAGTTTTCTAGAGGAAGAGATTGGCTGTGAGTGTGCATTTGGGTCAAATTGTGTAGTAATCCTCACCCCTTTCAAGCAGACAATGACCCCATTGTTCAATGGTATATATAGGTTCCCCATTTGCCCTGATATAGACCCATCCCAGATTGTCTATGGAAGCCAACTAAAGGTCTTCTTAGATGTTGACTTGCTAGAAGCCCACACAACAAAGGGCCTAAAGATAAAGACTTTGAGGTCCAATCAGGTCAGTTAGTTTCTAGAGATCAACTATTTTTACAATACAAAAGGGAAACACCATGCCTTATCAAGCATTTAACACTTTAGCATCAAGTCTCAAGCAAAATGAGAAACTCAACTTGAAAAAGAACTGAAAGGTATTGGCAGGTCAGTTGGCTCCAGAGATTTTCTTTTGGGGGGAAGATAATTTTTTTCTGAATTACTTGTAAAAGTTGCATGCTAGTGCTTTTTTTTCTTTGCAATATGCTTGTTGATACACGTTGTGTCAACGTGTTTTATTATGTTATGTTTTATTAACATAAATTATGGCCACAGTATTAGATGAATTTCATAATAAAGGCATGAATTGAAAGTAAGCAAGCATGCTTACACAGAATCAGATAAATATTTTCCTAACAAAATAAGGCTGAGCAGGCTGGGCTTCATTCTCTTGGACTTTGGGTTTCAGAGTCCTTAGTGTTTTTGTATTGTGGTTGTGTTACTTGGTACCTGTTTATACCTCCCTCTCCCCTGCCTATCACCCCATTCTGGAAGCAGGACAGGCCTAGAGGGGTCCAGTGTCATTTGCTTTTGATACTAGGTTGTGAACTTTCTATTTCACTCTTGAGTTTCTCCCAGGACGCTCTCCTCTTGTGACCTGTCCACAGTGACTGGCAGCAAGGACATAAAGTACATGCAAGGGTCTGTGACAGGGAATGGCTTCCCACAAGTGGAAATGTTTCCCTGAGGTGTGAAAACACTTTGATATTACCAGTTTGGCCCTACTTCCCTTCCTGCTGAAATACAGGGGAGTGTAACTGAAAAAGTTACGTATTCGCTACAGACGTGGAGGGGGTCAGAGAGGGAAGTAAGGCCTCTGTGAGATTAAGTCCATGGAGCAGATGACAAAACCTCCTTCTCTGGCGGAGTATTCCCTCTTCTGTGTCAGCACAGGGCTGATGCCACACCTCAGCAAAATGATAGTTCCTGAAAACCCTGTTTACTTGGATTAGAAAACACAAATATCTATATAATTGTTTAATATCTTAGTTCGTTTTTAATTACCCGTTGTCTTTTCCGGAGCCAGAATGATGCCGTTCAGGTAGCTCTTGCTTTTCGAATGTTTGAGCCAGGCCATTTCCCTTTTGCAAAAGCCCTGCTTTTGCTAACCGAAAAGAATCCCAAGAGAAGCGTCACTTTTACGACGAAAGTCGGAAAGTGAACATGCGCACCAAGTCTGCTTTACGGCAGCCGCCTACTGAGGTCGCGTGCACGCTGGGAGCCAGAGCGGCCAGAGTTCTTCCCAGGATCGATGCTCAGCGCCGAGTGCAAGTGGACAAAGATGATGTTAGGTTTTGGAACCCCAAGACCGAGAACTGACAGAGGCAGAGCTGATGCAAATGCAAGAGAAAAGCGTCGGAATCAAAACGGAAAGCAGCAGTGAGTGGCGGGAAGTGAGGTCATCCAGGAACTGGACACTTGCTGCGGTGTTCCTGCAAGGACAGCGATGGCCGTGGCAGAAAAGTATGACTTTAATCTTGGAAGGGCACGTAGGTGTAGGGCAGGGCTGTAGGATGTTCTGAGTGCCTACTAAGAACTGGACAGTGGGAAAATGCGTGAGGCTAAGCCGCCAAGCCGCCAAGCCAGCCGTCATCCTTCCAGCCTTCCACGCAGCCGTCGCACTTGGAGGCTGACTGCCTTAGAAGAAGTCGCAGATGTTTGTGGCCTGCCTGCCTTGGAGGACTCAGATGACATTGCGGCGTTAATGAAGAGGTGGCCCTCTTCCTTTCTCTCCTATTCCCCCTTCTCTAGCACCATAGCAGCCCAGTCTCCTCTCACTTTGCTATCATACCGCCATCACCACCTCTCAGCCTCCCAGTGTGCTGATGACATTTCGGTAAGTGAAACCGCACTGCCCCTTTGTTATTTTTCCTGTGAACAGTCTGTATTTATCATATGGCACCAGTCTTGATTTTACTATATGTTGGCGTTATTTTACATTTTATATGTTTGGTATGATTTTGTTAGTTATTTTTTGGGTCTGGACACTCTCAAAAAATTATCCCTATAGACTCATGATAATTTCTTATGACTTAGGAAAGGTCTGAGCTTTTATAAGAGCGGTCTCTACTTTTGGCTGGTGGGGGAAGCCTGTTTGTACAGGAAGTATGCATATATGCACACTTCCACTTATAATTCCTTATGCACACACCTATTTATAGCATATGCATATTCATGTCTTGTGCACGCAGCCAGTGCACACACCCAGACAGGAAAACCCGCCTCCTCCATAAGGATGGTGAGGATCTCAATGACATTACTGGGTTTTCATCTTTGATATTCATCACTCTCTTGTTTCTAGAGTCTTGTTTTCAGAAATATTATTCATTCTGGGCCCCCACCCTTTTTCTTCAAGAATTAAAGTCAAGGCTAGAAAGCCCTGCTAGAGAAATTTAGTTTATCCCCTCTTAGCCTCCGCAGCCATTGTGTCTACAGAACAGATGTAGGATGGACAGCAGAGGAGTAAACCTATCCCCTCTCCTGGAAATCACTTTTAATTCTGACCCACGGGGCCTCTGTGTCGCCAATGGAGAGGTAATTAAGCCTCTAGACTCTGAGCTTTTGGGGTGTGAAGACTTCATTTTTATGTGTCCATCCATTATATTTTTGAAAACAGGGTGGGGGTCAGAGAGGCAGAGGAAGCCTTGAAGAGAATGGGAACAAGATGACGGGTGCTGGGATGATAGATGACTGTTAGGTGGCACGGATAAACAGAACACATCTGTAAAAATGAATTCCAATTTTAAAAAAGCTTGAAAAATTCTATCAACATTCTCAGTGGTATGAGAGAGGAATGGGCACATCATCTGGTCCAGTGAGTGCTCCCAGGAGCTGTGTGGGCTAGAGTACTTCTCTGCCATCATTATCATCATTTAAAAAATTATTATTGAAGTGGAAAAGTTTTACCTGCAGAGACCTGGAGTGAGACCTCGAAGGACAGGAGCCCTCCGCTGGTAACGACACTTGGTTGTTAACCAACACAGCCAAGGCCCAAGCCCAGTGACCTAGAGGGAGATGGCTGAGGTAACCAATCCCCAGGAGTGGTCCCCCGAGGAGTGTCAGTCCCATTTCAGCCACTGCTAGTAAGGAACATTCCACTTGCTGCTGCTCTGTGTTGATTCAGACCATCCCTCCTGGGTGTGTGGCTGCAGCAGAGCTTGGAAAATCTGAAGCAAGCAGGAGGACTTGAGATTTCCATTGAGGAATGTTGACACTTCCCCATATTCAAGGGACATTGTGTGTGTGTGTGTGTGTGTGTGTGTATGTGTATGTGTGTGTGTGTGTGTGTGTGTGTGTTGGGCTTGTACAGGGGATGAAGGTCACTCCCTCCTCTCCCTCCCTGCTGTGTCAGGGCTGGAGAAGTAGAAGGTGCTGCCATGCCCCACATACCCTCTCCATTCCCACCCTTCTTTGGAACCAAGCTGAGAGAACTCTTTAGCATGGGCACCCTTAGTTTTTTTTTTTTTTTTTTTTTTTTTGATGGGCCAAGCTTACAGTTTTCAAAGTGCTATGACAGGATGGTTGCAAAAATAAAAAGCTAGTGAAAGCTTAGTCACAATATTTCTATAGCTGGCAATCAAAAGATCATATTGCATGCAACTGGCAAAATCATCATAGGGAAATTATGCATTTTCCAGAATACCTTATTCCCTTCTGTGTATTAAACATTACTTTAATATTCTGGTGACAATGTTTTATAATTAATCTAAATGTAAGGGAATGAACACACCAGAGATTTTGTCTTAGTGCAAAGAGGTGAAAAAGACTTTTTTTTGCAATGGCAGACCAGATTACTGACTCAACTCCTCTCACTTAAGAGCAGCCACAGATATCACTAAGGATTAATATCCCACCTCGTCCTCCAGTGAATGCAAACATTCTGTGTACTTTGGGGAGTAAAGCCCTTTCACTCATAAGGGTGTTAATGTTAACACAGAAGGAAAGCATTTTAAAAATTGCATTAGTTCATAGACTTATATTGAACTCATGAGGGGGAATCTAGCCCCAGAGAGATAAAAACTAAAGAGCTGAGCCATAAACCAGTATGATAACATCCTTATTATAAGATGCAAATTGAGGGACCCAATTCACTAAAACACATGTTACTGGTATTTAATTTTGCTTGTGGGAATATATCAGAAGTTGGCCTATGCCTTTTGCACAATGTACTTAAAACGAGGGCAAGTAACTTTTGTTATAAAAAAAAGTGATAAAGAAGCACAGGGCAAGCCAGGATTGAGAGATAATTGCAAGGATCTAATTTAAGTGTCAATGTACACAGCCTTCTTTCCTGACTGGCTTGGGCTTAGAGGCACAGCCAGTCTTGGGAAGGCAAAGCAGAGCCCTGCCCCTGGGCAGCGAGGCTGGGGTCCCTGGCAGGGCAGCAGAATGGCCTGACCGCCAGGCCTGTGGGGAGGGAGCTCCTGTGGGTGGGAGACAGGAGAGGTGGGCCCACGCCCAGTGGTCATTGCAGGAACTTCACTCGAGCTGGCATGGCTGTGTGCTGTGGTTTGGAGAAGAGAAGATGCACTTCCCCATGAGAAAAAGGTCAGTTCCTCTTTCCTCCAGTGGCACAAACAGCCTTCTGGGTGTACTCGGACTTCCTGCCACCACTTCCACCCCCAGTAGGTGAATTCTGCTTCCTCTCAGGCTGATATCATGAGGTGCTCTCTTCAGGTGGTCTGCCCAGAGGAGAATGCTGTACCCCTGGTTCCCATGGCCTCTCAGAAGCCTTCCTTACCTGAAGGCTTCCAGAAGGGATCTCTCCCTTCAAGACAGTAAGTGTCCCGAGCATGGGTGTTGCCTGGGGCCTCTTAGGACTGCACCACCTGACCTGACACTCTGCTCAGAGCAGCCCTCCTCAGTCATGTCCTGTGCTCTCACGATGCAGTTACTTCAGAGAAGTAGGGCCAAATGCCCTCAGTTGGCATTTGCCATTTAGGGCTTGTGTAATGAAGACCGGCATCTGTCAACCTATTTTTTGTGTTGGGAAGGAGTTAGATCTTTGTAGTTGGAGGGAAAAGGTGCTATGGGAAGCACCGGCGTGCATTGGAGGATGCCAGGGCACAAGCACGACAGACTGTTAAATACTGTCTTAGAAAACACTGGGGTCACTTGATGTTGGCTGTGGGGGAAAGGGTTTCCGACCATTGGTGGCACAGATGGGATACGTTTGCCTTGATAACACTAGCTGAAGCCCTCAAAGAAGCAATGGGCATAAGGTGACCTGTCCCCGCTTAGCCTTTCCCCCAAAATTGGCTGCCAGCACCCTCCTTGAGAAGACTGGGAGATGGGGAGGAGAAGAAAGGGGCAAAAGGGCCGGGACCCTGGGTGACATTATATGATTCAATTTGGCTGGCCTCAGGTCGGGCTCAGCAAGCTTACAGTGACTTCAGGAACTTCTCAAACTAGCTCTGTTACCACTGACCTGCCGGTGCCCAAATTTCCTTTAATAAGATGAAAATCCTTTCATAACACAATTAGGAAAGAAAATGTTTACATTGCAAAGGCTGGTTTGAGGTAACACCTAAGTGTGAATGAACTAAAGAATATCCAGCCCATCAGTCCTTATCCTCAAGTCTCCATGCATAGACAGACCTGTCCTGGTGTGAACTAACATACCCAGTCAACACCGAGAAGAGGGTGGCTGCAGAATACGAATTTTGAAGACTCCACTCTTTCAGCCTTGAGTGAGGCCCAGTTTCCTTCACACTGAGCAAGAGGAATGGAAGCATCTAGAAATATTTTAGTCATGCAGTCGCAAAGATTACAGCTCCATTTTGCATTATTCAGTGGAGGTTTTTGTTGTTTTTAAACCCAGGTTATTTCATATACGGGTGCTTGATTCCTAGGGCTTTACTCATTGGAACATTACATTTAAATGTCTTCTCTCTCCTCCTGCCCCTCCCCATACTTTGTGACTTCTCTGCAGCAAGGACATGCCTGCACATAATTCCTGGGTGATGGGTAAACTCTCTAGAAGTGCCAGGATGTAGGTGGCCTCAGGGAAGACCCAAAAGAACTTCCATGGGATCATCTCCTCTCCCGGGATGGATTTGATTCATTGTGTTATCAGCAGCACAGCCCACATGCATCCAGGAGACCAACTTATTTTTTTCTTCCATTTTTTGAAAGCAAAGAGGAACTCTTTCATGAGACTCTCAAAGTTCAAATCATACCATCAGATTGATCCTAAATGCTCTCAGGTGGGCAGGGGATTGAGAAGAGGGTGGGGATGAAATTCATAATGAAAGCTTTCAAACATTCAGATTAAAAGGCTTATGTTTTTGCAGTAGTTCAGATCCAAGCTCTAACCTCAGTTTCCCATTTGACCTTTGAGGTGCCATCTCTCCAGGTGCTTCCTTTGGAAGGTCGAGTCCTGGAGTCCCTCTCTGAGGGAGCCCTTCCTTCATTTGCACTTGACCCTTCCACCTAGGATCAAAGGAACAATCAGTGAGAGAAATGCTGGTGCTAGATTGTTGGGGAAGCAGCCCTTGGCTTTCCAAGGAGATGAGAAGCAGTTCACAGAGGACTTAATTCTGTTTAGGTTCACAGACATTTTCTAATTTCTGTTATTCCCTGCATTTGTATAACCGTTGATCCACAAAAACTTCACAAGCTTTCTCTCGTTTGTTGCTCACAGCAGCACTGTGGTATGAAATAGGTAGGAGGTGCTGTTACCTACATTTCACTGACTGGGAAACTGAGAGCCAGGGTGTTCTGGGGCCACTCCTGAGATCACACCGCTCCTCAGAAGTCAGTTGGGTTCTCAGGGTAGATGTTGCAGGATCGCATAAAATGTGTGGATGTGTGTGAGCGGGCATAAAGTGAGGTCTGCAGACATTGTTTCTCAAACAAGTTCATGTCAGTCCTCTGGCTTGCTTTTTCCTCTCACCAAGACAGTAAGTTGATTCCTTGCCCTCTCCTGGGGCAAGCTTTGGAAGCCTCTTTCTAGTGCTCGGTATCACCTTCACTTGGCTTTTTTCACAGCCACCCACAGAGGTCTGAAGGTACTGGATTAATTTATGGTTCAGGATAAACTCCACCCTGCCCTTCTACCCCACATCAAAAAAGCAAGCAAATAACACATCACACCTGTTAGGACAAGTGTAAACACAAACAACAAACCAACAAAAACAGAAAATAGCAAGTGTTGACATGAATGTGGGGAAACCCTCATACATTACTAGTAGGAGTGAAAATGGTGCAGCTGTGTGGACAACGGTGTGGGGGTCCTCAGCAAGTGGAATATAGAGCCAGCAATTCCACCGCTGGGTGTGTACCCAAAAGACCTGGCAGCAGGGATTTGTACAGATACCCCTTTACCCATGTTCACACAGCATTATTCAGTGGTATCCTTTAAACCTGCCCTCACTTGGAAACAACCCAGTTGTCCATCAACACATGAATGGATAAACAAAATGTGGCATACACACAGTGGCATTCTAGTCAGCCTTAGATAGAATACCATTTGACATATGCTACAACACGCGTGGACCTTGAAGTCATTATTCTTACTGAAATAAATCAGACACAGGACAGATGTGTAATTTCACTTGTATGAGGTATCTAGAACAGACGAAATCATGGAGACAGAAAACAGAATAGAGGCTGCTGGTGACTGGGAGTAGGGGGGATGGGTGGTTGTTTAGTGGGTACATTTTACGTAGAGTTTATGTTGAGGATGCTGAAAAGGTTCTGAGATAGATAATGGTGATGGGTACATAGCGTTGTGCATGAACTTAAGGCAACTAAATGGTTAAAATCAGAAATATTATGATAAACATCACCACTGTAAAAGTATTCTTAAAAAGCAAGCAAAATCCAAATAGAAAACAACAACAAAATAGGCAAAAACAAAAGAAGATGCAAAAAAAAGCTGAGAAAGCTTGGGAGAGACAGTGGCAGCGAAATGGAAGAAAAGAGCTGGGAAGGAAAGGGATATGGAGGCTCTCTGCCTGGGGGTCTGCATGCTTGTTGGGGGAGAGGGGCACCCCCAGGGGCCTGAGGTTGCCACTGGGAAACTGTCCCAGCCAGCATCTGTCAGACCAGGGCTGATTTTCTTCTGCAGCAGGACAGTGAGTCCACAGCCCTGGGGCAGGGTCACCTCCCCAGGGTGAGAAGAGGTGTCCATTTCCAATTTATTTATGTGGTTTGTCCCGAGAGTGGTATAAACGGCTGTGAAACTGACCTGATATTTATGTCCATTTTCAGGCCGATGAGTGCTTTCTAGAAGAACTACACCCTCATAGCCATTTACTTTAGTGGAAGGTTTCTGTTGGGGAGGAGACAGGGAAAAGTCATCTAATTCTATGCTTGCTGTATCCTTTAATTCTCTTCTCACTTTTGAATAATTTCTAAGCACTTAGGAAGCCTTAGAAGTGGGTTCCCTTAAAGTGCGGGAGCATTCCAAAGACAGGGAAAATGTTCCCTACCTGGGTGGGCTCTTTACTGTGAGTTTGTGAATCTACTTTTATCATTCTAAAAGTTTCCATGCTACATGTTAGGAAAAGTGGAGAATCTGGCTTTCCAACACATACTTGGGCTGCTGGATCAGGAAAGACGGATTCTAAATAGTGCTGGGTCTGTTCGTTTGTATGCTTTGTCCTTGTTTGTTTAGAATTCCTCTCCTCTTCTTGCCCTTAAGCGACAGGAGGGTATAATCACAGCCCTTGCCTGCAAAACTCCCTGCCTGTCCACCTTCCACGTCTGGGCAGAAAGAAGCTGGAACATAAGGTGTGAACACTGCAGGTAAAACAGAGGGCAGTCGAGAGTTTTTTTCTGGTCGGCATTGAACTTTATGAACTCAAAGGTCAAGAACTGGCCTCCGAAGGAAAGGAACTTTAGAAACTTGAAGTGACATCTGAGACCCGACTAAACACCCCAACCTTCAATCCAGTGACTTGCTCTTAGCAGGTATTCCCTGCCGATGGAGGCGGATGATTGCGACTCATTTTTCCTCAAGTGATTGTGTTTTCTGAGTCTTGAGTCTTGGTCAGACCTTCCCTTTTTATTTTATTTTTTAAAAAATCAGTTAGAAGACTGGGCTTAACTGCAAGGGAATTGAAGCAGGAGGAGAGGCTAGTTCTTACAGGCTACCTGGTAAATCTGGGAATTCCCTAAAAGGATTACAAAGAAATCTTGTGAGTATATGTCTGGGAGGAGGGCAAGGAAGTGATTGTATTATTACTAATAACATAATGAGATAATCATACCTTGGAAAATACTTTTAACTTTGTCAAAGAGTTTATTTTCTCATTTTGCCCCTCTGCTATCTAGGTATTCCCACTAGCCTCATTTCTCGGTGAGTAAGCAGAAGTACAGAGCAGTTCGGGTTTGTAGGGGTCCACAGAACTGGTTAGGAGACAAGGCAGGGATTAGGGCCCAGGCACTGTGGCCCATTTGACAGACTTTCCTTGAGGTTTTAAATCTTGTCCTTTCTGGACATACCCATTCTGGGTTTACACTCTGCTAGGTGGAGGGTACTGGGGACAGTGTGGGGCGGGGGGTGGCTCTTGGAGGACCTTGGAGTCAGACTGGGGCTGCTCCTGACCTTACCTGGTGAAGGATGGGAAGAGGAGACAGGGTCTTTGCCAGAAGGGATTGTGTGAGTGTTGAGCCCACTTAGGCCAGGAAAGCAGGTAGATTTACAAACTGCACTCCCGTGGCCGCTTCTGAGCCTGGCCTCCATGGTTACCTTACGCTGGCTGCAGAGAGTGGTGCACCCTGTCACCCTCACAGTTCCTTTAAAGTAACTGCTGGTGTGAATACAAAGACATTTCCTTCAGAAAGTCCTTGTAATAATTTCAGAATAGTTGTTTGTCTCCTTTCCTCAGATGGATTCTTATGTCACATTTCATCCCTCTCACTTTAACCATTCTAGAAGGAGTCTAACCTTGATGCAGGCAAGTCAGCTAAGATGAGAGTGAGGACTTGTGTGATGGGAGGGGGGGTGGCAGCCATGGGGAGCCTCATCAGGCCTGAGGTACCCACTGTCCCCTGCCTGGACTTCACATGTGCCCCCCATTGGGCTGGGTGCTGGGGGTGGCTGCTGAGGACGTCTTCAGGCTACCTGCTGAGTGACATGGCGCTGGATACAGAACCTGGGATCTAGTCCCTGCTCTTTTACTTTATTTTCTACTCTGGGCTTTAGTGCCCTTATCTGAAAAAACAATAGCTGAATTCCAAGGTCACTTCAGAGTCTAAGATTCAGTGTGGTTCCTTGGAAGGGAGAACCTGGGAGGGAACCTGGGAGAATGCTGTCCGGGTTATATGGGAAGTCACCTGCCACAGCCACAGGAGGAACCCGTGAGTCACGGACAAGTCACTACCATGCGCGATCCCTGTGGAGAGGGGTAGCTAGGGCCAGTCCGGAAGGGAGGCTGCTTGAAAAATGCCAGAGAAGTTATATAAAGAGATTTTGCCCAAGTGACAGGCAAGTAAGTGCTAGTAGCAAACAAACCAGCTCAGGGTCTCAACTTGGTCAGGAATGGAATGCCTTTTTTTTTTTTTTTTTAAGAAAATAAATCCAATCAGGTCTTTTATCTTGTTTAGAAATCATAAATTTAACATGTATTGGGGTTAGAAGACCAGTTCAGGGGCTGTTTGAGGGCATGGGTTCGTTAGGCTGGGAGTATTTATGAGACAGGTTTAAAGGACACCATTCAATAATTCTTGGCCCAGGGCTGTTTTGACTGCAGCTTTGGGTTCGGAAGATCTTTTGGAGTTCTGTTTTGTTGAAATATAGTTTGAATACAAAGAGGTAAATGCCTTTTGAAAACATTTCCCTCCCACTCCGACCAGTACGTTTGAATCATGGTTATAATTAATTTGCAATCACAAATGGGGTGCCTCTGTATCCTACTAGGTGTAGGATGCTTTTTTTTTTTTTAAAGATTTACTTATTTTTGCATACAAACCGGGGTGCAGGCCAGAGGTGTGGGCAGTGAGAGGGTTCACCAGAGACAGAGTGGGAAGCAGAACAGGCAGATCAACTGAAATATACTGCTGAGGTGAGCAGTGGGCAAGGCAGGAGAGGTCTGTGGTGCCATGTGGGAATCTCCCCAGCTGGTCATCGAACTCGTGCCACAGCCGCCAGTTCCACAGCGCTGCGCTTAACCTGTTGCACCACCAGGGAGGCCCTGTAGGACACTTTTTGAGGGGAATAACAATGAATGATGCTGGGGCCATGGTGACTCATACAACATGCTCAGGATTGTAATACATTTTGGAAATTTTCCTTCTCAAATGAGAAGGCACATCAATACCCATCTGCACGGTGACCTCCGTGTGTCTTTTTGCTACAGGACTTGATTTGGGTTTCTGGAGTCTTTTTCACAATTGACAGGTCAAACCGTCCTAATCAAAACATGGTAGACTGTGCCAGCTTGAACACTGTTTTGAAAAAAAGTGGAATACAAACTGGTTGAGACAACAAGTGAATGCTTGTTTACTGGGCACTTGGCAAAGGTCAAGGTCACGCTTTGTTCTTGAGCACCTGTTATGTGTACTTCATTTATTCCTCTAAGCCATGCAGTATTGTTGTCATTTTCCAGATAAGGAAACAGAGGCTTACAATTGTTCAATGGCTTGATAAATGTCATCTAGCTAGTGAGAGGTGACGTCAAGTCTTACTGACTCCAACGGCCATGTTCTTATTCACTCACTCATTCAACAAAGGTTAGTGGAACACTTCCCATCCACCATGTTGTCTCCACATGAGGCATGAGCTATATAGAACCTAAGGAAGACAGATCTAACAATCATGAGCTGAAGCACAATGTAACATATTTTGTAAGTAAGTGCTACTTTTAGAGCGACTTGAATTTATAGGAGGGAGAATGATGTGGGTTGGAGAGGCTTGGTGAGATGTCTTGGACTTTAAGTTGGGTCTCAGGTCATAGAAAGGATTTGCAGGGACAGAGAACAAGAGGAGAGACAGAATAGATGTATCTGGGTGGGGGAGGGGGAGGAGGGGTGAAGAGTGTGGTGCAGAGGTAAATTGGAATAGACGGTTTAACTTTGCAGTGTCACAGCCTTTTTGGCCTTTGAAATCCCAAAATATTGGAGAGGATAGAAGTAACCTGCATTGTTGTACTTCCATCTGCCTTAGTGTTGATTGTCTCCGATCCAGGAAGAGAGCCGGGAGGAATGAGAATATAAAGTAATTACTCTTTGATGGCAATTTCCACATGCTTCCTAAAACAATACACAACCCGATTACCTTTCTTCAGGTAAATCTACACAGATGAGGCTTAATAAATCTGAAATAATAATGGGAGAAGCCATAACAGTAATGATTTTAAAAGCCCCACGTTCCCAAGGGGTGTATGTTACCAGCTGCACACTCCTTTGCTTCTGGGTATGATCAGAACCTTTTTGTTCCCTTTAAAAATCAGATGTATGTAAGTAGGGGCTTCATTGGTTGAGGAAGTACATGCTTGGCTGTTGGTGTAATTTTCGAGAAAAGAAATGATGTTTCTGTGGCACCAGTCAGCTGGGTATTTCACTCAGCTTTTCAAAAGTTTCCAGTAGACTTTATTTAAAGAGATTCTTTGGAGGCAATTACGACTGATTTAGTGCATCTCATGCACAGCCCCCTCTCCTGCCCCTTTTCACCTTCTTTTCTAGCCCCATGTAATCCGGAGGGGATGGCATGGGAGAAGAGTACAGGATGGTTCGGGCTCTGATGTTTGTGAGGAGAGGTTGGAGATTGGGTGGAGCCCCAGAAGGACATGGCTGCTCAGGGTGGTGTGGTGTGGCCTCTCAGCCATTGCCCTGAACTCCCCAAGGAGGGGCTGCTGCCGCGATGCTCTCCTCCACCACTGGTGCGGACTACTGGGAGCATTTCTCTTAGGATTTGGGAGGGATGTCCAGGCTCACCTCCTGGGGCCCATTAGTTTGGTTGCTTGGGTGTTCTAGTGACGGATTCGTGTGGTGTGGTGGAAAGAGCACTGGATTAGATGAGAAACCTTGGATGAAGTTTCCATGGTGTAATGGTGAGCCTTCTGGACTCTGAAAAGAAGCCTTGACCCTGGACAGTTCTGGTGTGCAGCCTTACGTGTGCTTATTAATATCTTTCCATCTCGTTGCTTTTTTGCCATCTAAATCGTTATACTAGATAATCTCCAGGCTCCCTCCCAAATCTGCGACGAGAGCCCAAAGTTGTCAGTGCACTCTTATCATGTGATAAATAATGCTGCTCTCTGTTGGGGTCACAGCCTGTGGCCCTCGCAGACCGTCACATTAGCTCCTCTAGGGGAGAACGTCGGTGGGTCAGCCCGTCCCTTGTCATTTTGGACAAAATGGCTCCCAATTGATGCTGACAGCAAAATTGTGTAAAAGGACCGGGGTGAACAGCCAGGCTGGTTTGCCTGAAACTGAGGGGGTTTAAAACTCAGTTTTTTAAAGTCAGCAAAGTCCTGGGCAAACTGGGGTGAAGTAGTCACGCTAAGAAGAACAGTGTCAGACAATGTAGTGTGAAGATGCTGCCCAACCTTGACCAATGAAGATATCACAGAGAGTTAGAAAAAGTACTAGAAAGCTCCAATTTCTCTAGGTAATTACTGTGTTCCCTGAAAGTCTTTCCCGGCCTTTGTTAGATATATATTGAAATTTAAATGACGAACCCTTCACTCTCGTGTCTGGGCCTTGTCCCCAGGACTGTGTCGTGAAGACACCTCCTATTTCAGAGGCTAATGATATGAACCTGGTCTAAATATTCTTCACCTTCTCCCTCCCCACAGCCTCCTTGATCAGCCTTCACCTCACCAGGCGAGAGGAATGACCCAGTTGGGGCTGATAGGACCTGGAGTAAGTCTCCCTCACAGTTCTCACTGGCCCTCCTACTACTCATTCTTTGCCTGGAATGAATAATCTTTCCCAGACCTGATGCTGTGATTGAGCTACTAAGAAACCTGTGACCACAAAAGAGCAGGAGCCATAAGAAGTGAACAGGGATGTTTCATGTCTAGGACCCGAGATGCACTGATTTATTTATTTTTAAAGATTTATTTTATTTTTATTTATGCATACAAGAACTGGGGAGTAGGTCAGAGGTGCGGGGGGTGAGAGGATTCACCAAAGAGCAAGAGCAGAACAGGTGAATTGACAAATAAGAGATATTCTGCAGGGGAGGGGGAGGAAGAACAACCAAAATAGGGCAATAAAGAGCACAAGGGACTATGGTGATGGTTCATGGATGAATTGGTGGTGGGAACCCTACGGGGGATACACAATAATGTAAAGGATATAAATTAAATAAAATTTAAAAAACAAACAGGTGGGTTGACTGAAGTACATTGCTAAGGGGAGCAGCAAGCAAGACAGGAGAGGTCTGTTGCACCATGTGGGAAGCTCCCTGGTCGGGTATCGATCTCATGCTGCAGTGGCTGGCAATAGCTTTATAAGCACTGAGACTTTAACCCCTGCACTATCGGGGAGGCCCCAACACACTGATATAGGTGGTTTTCCCTTAGAGGGAGAGTGATTGTAGAATCTAAAAGAGTCTATTTTGGCACAGTCTAGTCCACATTACCAATAACTACTTTTTGGAGGAACATGGCAACTTGTTTCTGGGACTTAGAAATCATTTTCCTCTTTCCTCTAAACCTCTTTGAGTTGGAGAGCAATGCAAGAGAGTCTTTTCTTGTCTATCTGACTCCTAACTTTGTATGCAAGGGCCGTCTCTCTATGCTTTGTGAGCACAGAACACCAAGCAGTCATTTTATAATTTCTAAAATCTATTTGAATCGCAGCTTATATGTATACGAATAGTTTTGTTGTGAAAATTTCAAGTCTTGTCAATCTGATGGGTGAAAATGGTATGTTCTTGGTTTAATTCACATGTCTCTAGATCTCTTTTTGTGAAGTAGGCCCTCCTTCACCCCCCCACCCTCCTTGGGATAACTTGTATCAGATTGTGATACAAATGAGAAATTAAGGTTTATTGTGTTAAGGACACTGAAATTGGAGTTGCTTATTGCAGCAGTTGGCTTTTTCTGACCAGAGCAAGGCTTTCCAGATAATGGCAGAATACTGAAATCTTTTCAGCCTCTTAAAACCATACCAAACAGGCCGTGCCCCACTTGGCCGGTTAGCACACAACTGAGGGGTAACTGGGGGCCCCAAACTGTTAAGGAGTACATGTTCTAAATGGTGTGATCCTCCACATACACAAAAGCAAAAAAAGCACACTCTTAGTGAAAAAGAGTTTTAACAGAATTGGTGTACATAGGGGCAGCGGGAGACTTTCAAATGATAGTTTTCAATAAAACTCCAAGAATTACCCATTCCTTCATGGGCAAATGCCCAAACAGGTTCAGCCCACAGAGGGGGTGGTTGAGGACCCAAAGCTTGCCACAAATCTAAGGTATCTTTTGGGAAGGAACCACAAGAAAGCACAAGGAAGAGGTTAGGCAAGTACCAGAGAGCTGGGACAGAGGGAAAGACAGAAAGACTCCAAACATAAAAGGTACACGTAATCTACCATGAGGTCAAGTTAATGGCTGACATTTTCTCTGCCAAGGATCAGGAGCAGCCTTCCCAGGTGTCTCTTACCTACATGTCTATTCTAAGACTCTCTTGCAAATGTCTCTCTTGGAAGAGAGACATGTCTCTCCTCCATGTGTCTCTCATGTGTCCCTCCCAAGTGTCTCTCCCAAGTGTCTGTCCCTCCTTCTTTCCCCCTCCATTTATATATTTACCTTGCTTCTTCTCAGCTGGCCCCACTCAGGAAGTTTGGTTCATGGCATACTGGGGATTGTAATCCAAGGTACTTGAGATCTCCTTTGTGTGGAGTTTGGGATGGAGTTTGTTCAACACACCATTCACTGGTTCCGAGTTTGTTCCTCTAACAGGGCTGGATGTGAAGCCTACTTCAGTGTCCTAAAACTCAAAATATGGTTTGAAAATCCAAGCACATGTAGGGAGTTGAAATAGCCATTTCCACCTCCTCTATTTCTGTCTCCCTCACATAGCTATCCTTTTCTCATTGTCTTCAGACTTTTCCTTTTTCTCTCTCTCCAATTTACAGAAGTAAAATGAAACTGTTCAAAGGTTAAAGTAGGCCAGTGATTCTTTGGTTATGTCAACGTATAACAAATTGAGGTGGAGAATTTTAACAATTAAAATAAAATTCTTTCTGAATCTTCCTTTGGCCTTAAGTCCCATCTAGATAATTAATGCCACCATTGTGTCTTTTCTCCTCATTTTGGGTGACTAAATATTTGCACCTTGGCTTCCTCACCCTCTTTGTGTATGTGTATAGAAATTATTTCAATGCCCTCGCTTATATCTGGCAGAGAAAAACATCCTTATCCCCTTGGAGAAGGTCATCCAATTCTGGAAAAGCTGCCTCAAGAAAGGACCATATACACGTTTTATAAAATGCATGATTATTAAGTTTCAGGTTTATTATCATGCAAATGCTCCTATTTCCCTTCTTACTCCACCCAGGCCCCTCCTATAACTATGAATAAAATGACATCTGGGACATTGGGAATTTAACCAGCTAGTCAGAAAGGCCGAACTATATTTCCTCAGCAAGTGGTTCACCGGCTTCTCAGAGGGCCTTTGCTGGCAACTTAAGTTGTTCTTTTCAACAAGGTGCCGGCTTATCTCACATTTTAAAACTCCCTTTGCTTTCAAAGTTAAGTGTTTATCTCTTTGGGAATATGAATTGGTACAACCTTTTGGGAACGTAATTTGGCAACATGCATCAGGAGCCTAAAAATCACGACCCGGTAGTCCTGCTTCTATGGCTTTATCCTAAGGAAACGATCAATGATGTTATCACAGATGTATGTGAAGTATAACTTAAGGTAGTAAAGCATCTGAAAACAGCTTAAATGCTGAATAATAAGGATAGAATAAATTTGCTCCATAAATGAAATATTATGATGCTTCTAAAAATGGCGTCTTCAAACAAAAATTAAAGACTTGGGGTAATGCTCGTGATAAAAATGTTAAGCAGAAATAAAGATCCAAGACAAACAAATTGTAATTCTATTTTAAGGTGTTTATTTAGGCATTATACATAAATTACAAGGAATAAATAAAAGAGGAGTTTGGTTTTAACCTCAATTCTGACACATTCTTAACTGCTTAGCTTTGAACTAGTGATTTGAATCCTTGGAATTATTTTCAGGATTGTGGTGAGGAACTGAAAGAATGTTTGCTAAGTTCTTTGCACATAATAGTTGCTCAATAATGGTAGTATCTGCTATAGTTGTGATTCTTATCACTATTACTAATGAGTAGTAGGAGTTTGTCAGTGATGAAGCTCACGTGGAATTGTTGTGTGAGGTCAACCTTCCTATTATTCTCAACTCACTTCCCACAGTTGTCAACCTTCTATCTTCTGGGAGGTGGTCCTGCCCACAAGCCAGATAAAAAGAACCCCAAGCCTTGAAACAAAAATCAGGGGATAAAACCTGGTTAATACATGAATGATGGCATTTGGAGGAGAGCGGAACCTTGTCTGGCTATGCAAACAAGCAATTTTAGCAATTAGCAAAATGGCTTATTTACTGGGTTGAAAACATTCACTATTAAAAACTCTGGTAGCTTATAGGAGGAAGCCTTCCTGTGAAGCAGTTTAAATAGCTTGATCTCCTGTGTCAATTTTTATCACTACATAGCAGATCACCCCCAAAATTAGCATTTACATCAGTGCATATTGATGATCTCATACTTTTTATGGGTCAGGAATCCCGGTGCAGCTTAGTTAGCTGAGGATCTGTCACGAGGCTGAAGTCAAGGTGTAGGCCAGACCTGCAATATTTTAGAGATTCAGATGGGTAGAATCCACTTCCAAGCTCACACAGTGGTTGTTGGCAGGATTCTGTTCTGTCCTAGATTGTTGGACCCAGACCTTCAATTCCTCACTGACTGTGGTCGGAGGCCATCTTAAGTTCCTTACTCTGTAGTCCTTTATAAGGCAGCTCACAACATGGCAGCTGGCTACATCAGGGAGAGCAAGTTGAAAGACAGAGAGAGAAAGAGGTCACACCCTTTGGTAACCTAACCTTGGAATTGACATCCTGTTACTTTTGCCATGTTCTTTTTGTTAGAAGCAAACCACTAGATCCAACTCAAAGGGAGGAGATTACACAAGGGTGTGGAAACCAGAAGGCTAGGGCATTGGGGCCATTTTTGAAGACTGCCTACCACATCCTCTTTTTATAGCAGAAAAACAAGGCTTGGCAAAGATGTGTGGCTTTCCTTAAATCATTTGTGAGGGAAGACTTGAACCAGGGTTGTTGGTATACTAAAGCCCATACTCTGTTTACTCTGTCATGCAAAACCTCTACTCATCCTATGCTAGCTTAATCCTCATACTTGAAGGCATGTAAGGTATAATTTATTGAATGCTAAAGGATTGTCATATCACAAAAATATCCTAAGAAACCTGCAACATTTTATGATATTCTAGCATGGGGGCACATTTTGGACACAGGCAGAAAAATATTGTGATAATAGAAAAATATACCGAGGGTCCATTACCTACAAATGCCATTCAGATTTTCATAGAAGAGGGCCTGGAAAATAGTTCTTTAGGCCATCCAGGGTAACAGTGATGATTAATTCCAAGCTGTTAACGCATTTTATTATGCAAATACTCCAGCAACTCAGCCATGGAGAAAGTCCGGGCACCACCCCCACCCTATTCACTCAGGATACTCAATTTGCATAGAAATGTGGCACTCTCTGTAGGAGAGGAGACTGTTTGGTTCTCCTTGGGGGTAGAGGGGAGGATTGGGATGTGGGTGGGGGAGGTGGCTGGAGAGAGATCCAGTACCCATTAGTGACACTGATCATTTTAACACCATTTGTGGTTAGAAAAACAGTGATACTACCTTAATTTAGTAATTAGATTAGACATAAGCAAAGTCCAGGGTCAGTTCCAGGCACACTAAGCTTTGGGCCTTCCGGGAATAGGAGTTGAATCCTCCATCATCAGGAGAAGGTTATTCCACATGAGCTGTGTTCAGTCTCAGCGGAGTCTCCTGGGGGACAGAGAGACAAGCAAAAGGAGCATGTCTCTGTGAACAAGATGGTGTTTTATCTGGGATTTGTTTTTAGAATGGTCAGTGGTTGGTATCTAGGAGCTAATCATTGATGGCTCCTATAGATCTTTCCCACTTAATAATACTTGGGTGTTGTAATGCTGTTCAATGAATGAACAACCTCAGCTGAGGCATGGCATACTTATGGGAGAATTAGCCCTAGGTTGTTTGAAGCAGCAGTTGAGGAGGCAAATCAGGGGTATGACTGGAGGTGTCTAAGAGATCAGCCAGGACACTGGTCCAACTTAGGAGATGGGAAGGGGGGGGTGCTGCAAATTCAGGACTTGAGCGGTGCACTTCTCTGGGAGCATGAGGGGCTTCCAAGACCAGAGCAAAGGTGAGGTGAATAGCTCTAGGAGGTTCTTATTTCCAGAAAGAGAGAAGACAATGGAGAGATGCCAGAGTTGAGTTGTCCACTCATCTACACACATAAAACCTCTAAGCATATATACACTGGGAACAAAAGAACCATATTAAGTTTTCCTGTAGTCAGGGAGGGAGTTCAACCATAGGGAGAGAGTGTGCTGGAAGGACAGGCTCCTAAACTGCCTTTGTAATCCCTCTGGTCATGCAGTCTCAGAAAAGCGTGTTTTTGGAGTATGTAATCATCTCTGTACCTTCCAGTGTATACTCCCTTAAAGGCGCATTGCAAGGTACTGCTTTATTTTTATTGTATCCTCATAATGCCTTCAGGTCAATAGGGCTGCTGTCATTGTCCTCATTTAACAGAGGAGAAAAGCCATGGCTTGGTGAAGTGGAGTGATTTGTCTGAGTTGGGGATAAGCTGGTCCAGAAACTGGGTCTCTTGACTTCTAATCCAGGTTCCTTTCCATTTCACTAAAGTAACTGGGAAAGCCAAGTTTGAATTAAAGCGAATGACAGAGAAAGGAAGCTTGGTCATAGTGGGGGTTCTGAGAAGAAGTCACTAAGGTTTCTTGAAAATGGTTTCTGTTGGTGCGGCAGACCTCTCCTGCCTTGCCCGCTGCTCCCCTCAACAATGTGTTTCAGTCGATCTGCCTGTTCTGCTCCCCACTCTGTCTCTGGTGAACCCTCTCACCACCCCACATCTCTGGCCTACACCCCAGCTTGTATGCAAAAATAAAAATAAATCTAAAAAAAAAAAATGGTTTCTGCTGCTGGTTGAACAGAAGGGGCATATGCATAAGGAGAGACCTATGGACCAGTCTCTGGAATAGCCAGTGATTAACTACTTGGTGCTCTAGTTCAATATGGCAGTGACTGTTAGTTCACAGATAGGAGGGGTCATAGATGGCCACGAAAAGAGGTTGGATATAGTGGAAAAATCACTGACCTTGAAGACAGAAGATCTATTTGCTCTCTAGTCCTAGTTGTGCTGCTAACTCACTGTTTAACTCTGTCACCTCACTGTGTCTCTTTCTTGTTTTGCTCACTTTCAGTTTGGACAAGATTATCTCTGAGATCTTTGTAACTCTTCCTAGAATGCTTAAATGCAGACAGAAATAAAATGCACTTTCATTGGGAGTGGTCATGGAGGTTGGTTACCAGATCCCAGTCTCCAAGAACCCTTCTCCTTCAAAAATTTTCAAGTTCTGGGCACCTTGGAACTTCTCTTGTATAAAACTCAGTGACCTGAACTATGAGAAAACCTGGCCTCTCTGTACTCACCACTGATATGTGCCACTCCCAGGAGCTGCTATTCATTGTCCTCATGTCTATGTTTGGCTTCACATCATTAACTTGCCTGGGGTTCATTATCTCTGCCATCTCTTGTTCTGCCGTTAGCCTTCCCTGCACTTAATCATAGCCACATTTCCACAGAGAAGCAGTTATCTGACAATCACACAGGACCCATTAAGAAATGTAAAATAGGTTCCTTGTCTCCCAAAACATAATGGGGAGAGAAATTGATCAATAGACTCAATGCAGATCCAGTTAGAATCCCGGCAGGATTTTGTTGTTGTTAACACTGACAAGCTGTTACTAAAAATTTATATAGAAATTCAATGCTTAGAATAGTCAAAACAATTTCAAAAGAGAAAAACAAAACTGGAGAACTTATACTACCTGAATTTTGAGACTTAACGTAAAGGAGACTAATCAAGATATTGTGGTATTGATGTATAGATAGACCTGTGGATCATTAGAACAGAATAGAGGCCAGAATCGACTTACATGCATCTGATCAGTAGAATTTTATAGAGATGCAAAGGCAAGGAAAAGATAATCTTTTCATCATATGGACTGGAGCATTGGCATCCATATGCAAAAAAACCCCAAAACCCCACAAAAACAAAAAACAAAAACTTCGGTCTCCTTTCATACCTTATTAAAAAATAACTCAAAGTAGACTGTAGTCCTAAACATAAGTGGTAAAACTATAAAAAAAAAATCTAGGGGAAAATCAATGTGACCTTAAACTAGACAAATAGTTTTAACATAGGACACACACACACACACACACACACACACACACACACACACACACACCCAACACCACCAAACTGTAAAACAAGAAACTGAGCAACTGAAAATTATCAAAATTCAAAACCTTTGCTCTTCAATATATACTATTAATGAAATGGAAAGATAAGGCTGAGATGAGGAGAAAATATTTGCAAAAAATATATCTGATAAAAAACTTATATTCAGAATAATTCAATATTAAGAAAGCAGTTCATTAAAAATGAGCAAATGGCAAGTAAACAGATGGAGAAAGTTGTAATATCATAGTCACTAGGGAGACAAATTAAACAACAAGGAGCTACCATTACATATACAGTACAGTGACTAAAATTAAAAATACAGGCAATAATAAGCATTGGCAATAATGTAGAGTAATGGGAACTCTCATTTATTGGCATGCAATATGATACAGTCACTTTGGAATAGAGTTTGGCAGGTTCTTATCAAGTTGAATTTCTACACTGACTGTATGACCTAGCAATTCCTCTGCTAATGAGAGAAGTGAGAACATGTCCACACAAAGACTTGTATTCAAATATTCATGGCAGCATTATTTCTAAAAGTGAAAAATGTAAACAACTGTAATATTCATCAACTAATGAAGGATGAGCAAATTGTAATATATACATGTAATAAATACATTAGAATAGCATTCAGTAATAAAAAGAGTTAAGTACAGAAGTGTGCAACAATGTAGACAAGTTTCAAAAAGTTTGTGCTAGGGCCTCCCTGGTGGTGCAGTGGGTTAAGTCTCAGCACTATGAAGCCATTGGTAGCCACTGCAGCACCAGTTTGATCCTTGGCCAGGGAAATCAAACTGGCCACATGGCACATGTGTGTCTCCCTGGTGGCGCAGTGGTTAAGCACTGTGCTGTGGAGCTGTCGGCAGCGGCGACACAAGTTCGACGGCCAGCCGGGGAGATTCCCACATGGCCAGCAGACCTCTCCTGCCTCTCCCGTTGCTCCCCTCAGCAGTGTACTTCAGTAGATCTGCCTGTTCTTCTCCCCACTCTGTGTCTGGTGAATCCTCTCATCCCCCACACCTCTGGCCTGTACCCCAGCTCTTGTATGCATAGGTAAATAAATCTTTAAAACAAACAAAAAAAACCCAGATCTTTGTGCTAAGTGAAAGAAACAGACACGAAAGAGTACATTGAATGATTCCATGTTAGCATGGTGGTGGTGTTATATGACCTCATAGAGTAAGTGCTCACTTAATGTCATCAGTAGGTCCTTGGGAACTGGGGCTTTAATAGAAACCACATAAAATGAAACAAGAGGGTGAGAAGGAGTACCAAAGAAATGTCACAATGAGACCTAGTTCCCCAACCAGATGTGGGACCGTCCTGGGGGATGAGGACAAAGGTGACTTGAGTAGAAGGGCCCTGGGCTCGGTTGGGTTGGCAGAGGAGGAGAGCAAGGGCAGGGGCTAGCTGTAGATGGAAGCCAGGGGAATGCCAGCTTCTGCAGGGCAGCCGGGGAAGTGGTTGGCACCGCGGGGGTTTTGGTCAGCACCTTTACAGTAAGTGTGGGGAAGTGTGGAGTTGCTGGAGTGTGGCAGCACTTTTGGCCTTGAGCCCCACACGGGTCACTTTCATCAGAACAGGAAAACGAAACAGGCTCCCCTGAATGATTTATGGGAGGGCTTGTATTTTGGGGATGTGATACTGCAATTTGTGTTACAGGATCAGGACATCTGTTTCCAGGGAGGAGTGATCTCTTATTGTGAGTCTGTCCCACCAGGGAACATGTGCCCCCTCAAATAGTTACATGTTTTGTCTTGGTTGCTTGTTAGCATAATGGAGCCTTCTGGTGACAAGGGGTTGCACTAGGGCACAAGTGGAGCGGTCTGGAGCCCCTCCCCAGACCAGGAGGTGAGTAGAAACTGCTGGAGTCCCATCCTGCCCCTCAGATGGCATCTAGCTGTGGCAGTAAGTTGTAGGATTAAGGAGTGTGCCATCTGTCAGCTGGCAGAGGCAGGTTCCCACTTAACAATTACATTTTAGCCATTTATTTGATTAAATTTCAGTAATGCTAACTGTCCCCATGTGGATCACTGTCCCTTGCTGGGGAACTCTATTGCCAGCAGATCTTGACCCCAAACCCCTTCTCACCAGGAGGCACGTTTCCCTGGGGGTGGGGGGTGGGTGGGTCTGAAGTATGGAATCATAGAGTGTCCTGGCTACAGGGACTTAGGCTTGCTTTTTTTCAACTCCTCATTTCACAGATGACAAAGCCAAGGCTAGCTGGTCACAAGGAGCTGGAAGGGAAGGGTCTTGCTCAATGTCACGCAGACTGTTAAGTGGCAGCAGAACCAGCCTCAGGGTTCTTTCTAAGTCATGACACTCATTCCTCTTGGGTTACAAGGGGTATGAGCATGCCTGGCATGTGTGTAGAAGAGACCTAGTGTGTGCCTATGGAGGGCAGGTTCCCCGCCTCTTCCTCTTCTCAGAGGGGACTATGCGGATCTTAACTTGTGCCCAGCTTTCCCAGCCAGACAAGTTCAGGAAAAGAGCCTCATTAACAATTTTATGGAGGCTCAGTACAAGCCACACTTTATTATTTTTGAAAAATCCCACCCCCTTCTGCTTTTAAAAGAAGATACAAATTCTCAAGTCTTAGCCAGGGAGGTCTTTGGTTTAAATCCTGGGGACTTTGTTTTGTCAAAAGGGTGTTTGAGACTCTGGAAGCCCCACCCTGCCCAGTTTTAATACTCCCCACCAATCCCTATTCACCCCAAGGCCTTGTCTACATCGTGTTCATAGTCTCCTAGCGAGTCTGGGTGAATCCTCCAGGCTCCCACCCCAAGAACTTCCTGCAACCCGTGAACCCCATGAGCATATTTTGTAAGAATGTGTGTGTACAAGCACCTCCCCCCACACTGTATGTGGGATCGAATGTTCCTTGTATAAGTCAAATTAAAATGTATTAACTTTGCTTCCAGATGCCCCCTGATAGCAAGTTTAATTACTCTGAACATAATTAAATGAGTTTAGGAGATTAGAAATATAAGGGGGTAGTAAAGAGCATATATTTATGGGGAAAAATGGAAAATTTAATTTTGGAGTCTTTTGTTACTTGGCAGTAGAGTGTTCGGGACTTGGAAGGAAGGAGGAAATGCTGGGGTAGAGGAGGAATGAGGAAAGTTTTAGGAGGGTTGAACCAGTTTCGATGTATCAGGATGTATCAGCCTCTGGTTCCATAAAGGCAGAAATGCAAAAGACTCTGTACATAGGGTGGTCTTTCCTGCCCCAGTTAACTTGGGGCAGATATACCCTTAGGAAAGAGCAAGCACACAGCTGTGTCTGTGTCTCACCATACCTCTGGCTTCATTCTAGGATGTGGTCTCATTTTGTGACAGGGTTTCACTACTGAGATAGGCTTCTTCAGGGAATTAAGGTCAAGTTCATAATTGCCAGTGTCTTCAACAACAGAACTGGCTCCCTGGAGTGTTTGTTCTAGTGTTTCTTTGGCCCGTGGGGTCATGCCAACCTTGCCTTGATTTAAGAACCAAGGTGGGGAGGGCAGGTTCCAGGAGTAGCCGAGAGGTCCATAATTCAGCAGATTAACTCGACCTGTGTTTCTCCATTACAAAACCCAGACACACACTAACATACACATCCATGTCGCAGCTATGTGCACAAATACACACTTGCTCGCATACACCTGACACTCATGTATGCTCACTACTCATGCATACACAAGTACACTCATTTACATAACATGCACATTCACAGTCATAAACTCACCTATGTAAACACATATCCTTATATACACTCTCACATATGCAAATATATTCACACACTAGTACACACATGTATAGACAGCTGCACACACGTAATTCTCATTCACACACATATATACATACTTATGTAATATGGATTTATTTATTTATTTTTTTTTAAAGATTTATTTATTTATACATACAAGTTGGGGTACAGACCAGAGGTGTGGGCAGCAAGAGGGTTCACCAGAGACAGAGCGGGGAGCAGAACAGGCAGATCAGAAATACACTGCTGAGGGGAGCAGCGGGCGAGGCAGGAGATGTCTGCTGCACCATGTGGGACTCTCCCTGGCCGGGTGTCGAACTCGCCATGTCGACAGCTGTCGACAGCTCCACAGCGCAGCGCTCAACCTCTGCGCCACCAGGGAGGCCCGTAATATGGATTTATTTATCCATACTTGCATAACTATCCATATTGCATAACTTGTCAGACACATGTCCACATATCACTCAAACATACACATCACTGGATACTCAGAGCTCAAAGGTGAGTGTTTTAAGGAGAAGATAGTCTCTTTGTATCTCTTTAGAATCCAGTTTTTCGGCTGGAGGGGGTGTCTTGCTTCTTAGTAGGAAGGGCAGTGTGGTTTGTTAAATTTTTCAGCTGCACAAGGCAGAAGGATATTCTTCCTTGTGGTTTAGAATTACACTCTAGAAAGTTACAAACAGATTTCCACACCCTTTCTTAAGGTGCCTTCCCCTGTACTGGGGCTGTTTTGAAAAGGCTGGCCTGAGCTCTAGATAAGGTCCCAATATTTTTTTAATAAAGGCAAAAAGAAAGCACCAAGACACTGAATGAGTGATGAAAGTGAAGGCAAAACAAGCCTGAGGAGATAGAGTGGAAATTCTCTTACATTTGAGACTTGGGTTGAGGGTGGGGGTTGGGGACTGCCAACTGCTGTAATGGTGTTTAGAAATAAAGAGTCTGTGTTATGTCTAGTGGTCCGAGTATTTTGTGTTACTCTGACCCCGGCATTGTATCATTTCAATAGAGTGGGCTGTGCAAACGTTCAGTTCTGGTCGGTGGTAGGTGTTTTGTATTCAAGCCAAATCTACATTTCAGATATGAAATGGGGGGGGGAGGGGCTATAGGGGGTGGAGTTGAGAGGGGGCGAAGGTCAGGTCTGAGACCATGGTTAATATCACATGACACCTTTGCCAAACAATGTGTCCCTCTCCCTCCTCTGTGGACACACTGGCTGTCTGGGTTTCTGTTACCTCAGGGACCTTCCTCTGGTCTTGCCTTCCCACCCTGACTCTCAGACATGCTTTCTGTAAACCAGGAGAAATGAATGAAATTTGACCTATCTTAAGTTTTTGTTTTTGTTAAAATGTGGTGGCATGAGAAGCCCTGGAGGGTCATGTGCTCTTTCTCTCCCTGGTCAGGCCTGTCTGCACCCCCCTCCTGGGTTCCTGTGGGCTGTCTGAGGCCTGAGGCTTCGACTGGAGGCTAGGGGGAGGGAGTGGTATTGTATTTCATGCTTGTCCTTGAAGGTGAGCCTCGGGTCTGCAGCCCAGGCTCACGCATCTCCTGAAACCTTAAAGGAGAGGAATGAAACCCAGCACTCAGATACATTCCAGGTGACCCAAGAGAGTGGTGATTATGGTTTCTGGGTTCTAAGGCCCTTTGGCTGCTCTGTAGTACCAGGGGAGACAGGGGAATATGCTTTCACCTCGTGGGCCAGAGTTCCCCTCTGGCTTTGATCTTCCCTGTGCCCCAGTGGACTGTGGACATCTGTCCTTCTCATCCTGCTCCCCAAATAATCTCTGCTGCTCTGGAGGAGCCCCTGGCTGGGATGGTGCGGCGACATACCCCTTTGTGTCCAGCATCTCCAAGTCTCCCCCAGGACACTGTACAAAAGGGGACAAGGCTGTTGGGTATTGTAATCACTTTCTTCTTTTCCCTTTTTCAGACACTGAGTATTTGAAGAACAGGGAGAGGGAGAATGAGTCACCAGTGAAGAGCAGTTTCCTAAGCAGACTTTACTCCAGTTTTATGAACCAGAGACAGCTCTATGAAGGAGCACACACCAGCAAAGGCAGGAGGACTCTGGAGGCAATGTAGACTAGCGTTCAAATCCCAAAGCTGTACCTGCTCTGAGATCCTTTGTTCCTCATTTCCAAAATGGGGATAATAGTAATCAGCTGTAAGGTTATTATGAGCGTTGAATGAGTCACTGCATGCAAAGAGCCTGGAATGGAGTGACTCTTCGTAAGTGTTAGTCATTTATTTTTTAAAGTTTATATTAAGGCTTTATTTCAAAGAGCTAGAGACAGTTTATACAGAAATCCACAGAGCAAAGGCAGAGCTTTTAAGATGTGCATTTGAGAGGTGGAAAGGGAACATGCTTAGGAATGATGCTTCAATTCCTCCAACAACCAATACTCCTGGCCCAATAGTGGTTTCCCTTATTCTGGGGAGCTGAACAATTCTCTCCTTCATGGATTGTGCTGGGCAAAATCTGTGCAAAAAGCAAGCATTGACAGGCATGAAAGTTTAGCTGTTTAGACCAGCTGTCATTCTGAAAGCTGTTCTTAAATGGATCAAAGTTGGTTTTACCTGTGCAGTGATGAGCTTGGATGAATAAACAAGATGCAGGAACAGCGAGACTGTCAGTGCGGAAAAGCCACTGCCCTGCCCTTGTCCCCTTCCACTGGTCGCCTACCCTGCTCTGTCTCCAAAGTCCTTCCAGGGTGCAGCGGTTACACTTCAAAATGAGATACAATCTTTTCAGTTTGCCTGTCACAAATCACACATAGCAAACCAATCATTCCCATTTATAGGAGCTTCTTAATTTGTTACCTGGAACTTAAAAAATGCAGTTCCTTTCAGTGTGGGAGATACCTACTCAGGGCCAGTTTTGAAAGACCTAAATTCAAGGAAAAACTGGGCAGAGGGAAATATTGTGATATAGTAGAGAGAGCTAGAATTGGATTTCATTTCTGACTTCAGTTAGCCATGAGATTTTGTGCAAGTGAATCTTCTCACCCGGCCACCTCAGTGTTCAGATCTGTAAAATGGAATGGGGCACCGCTTTACCTCATGGCTTTGTTTCAGCATCGCTGAGTTAATGGATATGAAGGGAACAAAGTGTTCTCCATAGAGTTTGCACTGCCCCCACCCCGGTCTTTGATTCTTGCTTCTTCCCCCCTTCTTGAAGTATGTGACATAATTATTTGATATTTATATTTTTATTACAAAATGATCACCACATTAAGTCTAGTTAACATCCATTAACACATATAGTTATAAAATTTTTTTTCTTGTGATGAAAACTTCTAAGATCTTAGTAACTTTAAAATATACAGCATAGAGTTATTAACTATAATCACCATGCTATATATTATATCCAAGGACTTATTTATTTATCTGTGGAAGTTTGTACCTTTTGACCTTCTTCACCCATTTTCCCAACCTCAGCCCTAGTAATCACCACTCTGTTCTCTGTATCTGTGGGCTCCTTTTTTGTTTGTTTGTTTTGTTTTTGACTTTACATATAAGCAAGAGCATATGATATTCATCTTTCTCTGGCTTTTAACATGAGGAACTTAGCATAATGCCCTCAAGTTCCATTCATGTTGTTGCAAATGGCAGGATGACCTTTTTTGTGACCGAGTAAGATTCCATTATGTGTATATGCCACAATTAAAAAAAAAAAGCCACTACTCAACAACTGATGAACTTCTAGGTTGTTTCCATTTTTGTGCTGTTGTAAATAATGCTGCAACAAACATGGGAATGATTCCTTTTGACTTTGTGTTTTTGTTTTCTTCAGATAAATAATCAGAATTGGTATGGCTAGATCATATGGTAGTTCCACTGTTAATATTTGGAGGAACCGCCACACTGTTTTCCATAGTGACTGAGTCATTTTACAGTCTTACCAACAGTGCACGGCGTTCCCTTTTCTCTACATCTTCACCAACACTTGTTAGTTCTTGTCTTTTTTTTTTAAGATTTATTTATTTATGCATACAAGCTGGGGTACAGGCCAAAGGAGTGGGGCAGCGAGAGGGTTCACCAGAGACAGAGTGGGGAGCAGAACAGGCAGATTGATGGAAATACACTGCTGAGGGGAGCAGCGGGAGAGGCAGGAGAGGTCTACTGCGCCATGTGGGAATCTCTCCGGCTGGGAGTTGCACTCTCATCGCCCCTGCTGGCAGCTCCACAGTGCGGCACTTAACCGTTGTGTCACCAGGGAGACTCAGTTCTTGTCTTCTTGATAATAGATGTTCTACCAGGTATGAAGTGGTATCTCATCATGGCTTTATTTGTATTTCCCTGATGATTAGTGATGTTGAGTACCTTTTTATATACGTGTTAGACATCTGTATGTCTTCTTTAGAAAATGTCTATACAGATCCTCTGACCATTTTTTAAGTGAAAGATTTTTTTTTGGCTATTGAGTTGTATAATTATTTTTTGAAGATGCTCAACTCAACTCCACGTGAGTAGATTGCCTGGAGTAGGCATATTTCCCTAAGAATTAGCAATAGTCAACAAAACCCTAACAAAAGTTGACTTGCTTAACTCAGCTGCAGTCCAGGGGGCATGATAAACTGGTGAACATGCCCAAGACTTTGTCCTCCTTCAGACTCCACAATGGAATATGGCCGGAGGTGGCTGTGCTGGAGGTCAGGAAATGTGGGACTTGTTGATATAGAACAGGGGTCAGCAACCTACAGCGCAGGGGCCAAATCCAGACCACCACCTGCTTTTGTAAATACTCTTTCACTGGAACACAGTCATGCTTGTTCTTTTACGGTTCTGTGTCTCTCTAAGGCTATGGCTGCTCTCAACAGCAAGGTTGAGTAGTTGTGACAGAGACCAGCCCTCGAAGACAGAAATATTTACTACCTGATCCTTCACAGAAAAATCAGCTGGTTCCTAGTAGATAGATCAAAGTAGGCTGTCACATAAGCCTTCTATGAATGTGTGGTTTCTCCAGTTATTTAATTTATTTTACTTATGCATTTCTATTTTATAGCTCAGGGGAGTTCTGGGCTCAATGTGAAACAAGTGAAATATCATTTTCTTTGTTTTCACCCCTTTAGGAAGAGTTTCCTCCCTGCCAGAGAAAGAGAAAAATTGATCATCCATGTTCCAGGCACTTTACATGTGCCATTGCTTTGCTTTCTATGATAGCCCAGTGGGTTGAATATTTTATACATGGAGAAACTTTCAGGGATGTTAAGCAACTCGGCCAACATCACACAGCTAGTAACTGGTGAAGCCAGGATTTCCAATTTCCAAGCCTGTCTCATTCCAGATACCAGGCTCTTCCCATCAGAGGTTGTTGCCTCCATGCCTCCTGGCCCTCCCTCTGAAAGCTCCTCAGACACCAGATCTAGAGTCATCTCGGTCTTGGGGGCACAAACTAAAGCCAAATAATAAAATACTCTTGAGACATTTTATGGCCTCAGTAACAACTGTGGAGTAAAAGGCTTTCTTACTTTGGAAGCGCTTTTAGGCACCACATTGAAAGATGAGATTAGAAAGTGTGGCAACCTTCCTGGAGCCCTAAATTCATCTTGAGGGGTGACTACCTTGTGATCTGTGTAAAGAATAATGTAGAACAATTGTCAGTTTATGTGGATTTGTTCATATAAACCGCCCCCCCCATCCCAAATGAATCGTGGTTTCACCACATTAACATTCCTTTCTATGCCCAACTTTATCTCACGTAAGAAGTAGAGATGAGATACATACAGACCTGGAGGATCTAGGATCTAGTTGCTCCAAACTCAATCCATGAGGTCTGTCCATCCACCCCCACAGCCCCCGCTCTATAGCAGAACAAACTGAGTTTGCTGTCTGGGGTCTTGGCAATGCCTTTGAAGGCAATGGGAAAGTCCTGAATTCTGGAACCAGCCTGGTCCCAGGGAACTGTCTGCGGGGACTGAGCTGAGCCCTGGCCTGCAGCCAGCTTGGAAGAAGCAGCATCTGATCTGTGATAAGGATGAGGGGCCAAAGACGGCTGCAGTTGCCCTCAGCCTGGCCCTTTTGCTTAATATATGGTCCATCTTCTGATGAAAGGACTGAGGGTTAAAGGTCGTCTCTGAGTTGACTGTTAATATACCTGCCCTCCTCTTGCTCCCTGGGGGGAAGGGGCTTTCTCTGTAAGTTTAATTCAGGGTAAATGCATTTTAGGGAGAAGCAGGAATGGTAAAGACATTTCTATAAACATTAAAAGAAGGGAGAAGGCCAGTGATTGGTCTGTTGTACTCTGGTTGCAGATCTTAGTAGTACATGTGTCTTGATTCTTTAAAGGCCTGAAGCTTCCAGGTTTGTGAAGTGATGATAAATAATAAATAGTAATTAAATTAAGGAAGTGTACACTGACCCACTGAATTCAGGAAGTCTGAAGAAGGACTCAACCTTCTTCATAGTTAAGACCCTCACTGAGGCTGTTCTGGTTTTGCAGTGTG
This sequence comes from Scalopus aquaticus, assembly GCA_004024925.1. NCBI lineage: Eukaryota > Metazoa > Chordata > Mammalia > Eulipotyphla > Talpidae > Scalopus > Scalopus aquaticus. The sequence continues at coordinate 82,151 of PVIJ01001195.1, read as the reverse complement.
GAAGGAGATGTCACTCCCCACCCCCACCCAACTTCTTGAGTGCCACAGGTTAGCATCTCCTTCAAGAAGAGGAGAAGCAGAGAAGGAGAGTCCTGGATGGGGGCTGTGGTGGCTGTGATGGAGAGGTGGTGAGGTGGACAGACAGATGTTTGTGGGAGCTATCAGATCCTGGGTTCTCTGAGACTGTATTCATTAGATCTTAACCTGAGAGACACTTGGGCCTATAAAGGATTGCTAGTGCAGTGGCACTGCTTATTCACCTGGGATCGGGGTGGTCACCTGGAAAAGCCCACATAAAGGCCAAGGCTGGCTCCTCTGTAACAACAGCTCTGCAATGGGTGAGTCACCACAGCGACCCAGGGGCTGCCTCTTCAGCCTCAGTGGGAACCTTGATCCCCACTTGCCCAGCACTGCCCACCCAGTACAATGTCTGGAGACAGGCAGGACCTCAGGCACAATCCACAGTGACCGTGGCAGCTCATGCCTTAGGCCATGTGGTTTTGCACAAATCTGAAACACTGAGATAACTGCTGGAGGACTGAGGCCCTGGCAGCCAGACATGTGTGGGTCACTCTTCATGCAGGAGAAGGATCAGAGGTGTTGAGAGCATCTGGGTGGGTGCGGTGAGGAGGGACAGAGCCCTGGGAAAGTCTGTCTCCTGTAGTCTATAGTGGGGCTGAGGGAGTTGGTGTGTGTGTGTGGGCTGAGGTGGGGAGGGCTGAGCCTCTGACCTCTGGGTAAGGAAATGTCATTTTCTTTCTTAAAAGAACACACACACACACACACACACACACACACACACACACACCCTAAATTCCAATAGTTCATGGTCCTGTTTATTCTCAGACAGGGAGTGGACAGCCTTACGGAGGTGTCCAACTGTGCCGTCCAGCCAGACTGACATCTGTGGGAGTTCAGGGTTTTAAATGTTTAGTCTGCAGGAGACCCCCAGGCCCCAGTGGGCTCAACTCCTGATAGGCCTGACTTCTTCATCTACCCCCATCCCCTTCTGTGAGATAGAATCATGGGGGCTTGTATGAGGAAACTTCCCTTGCTGGAGGGAAGCTTGGCTGCCCCCGAAGTCTGAAGGGAGGATGGGTGCAGGGTTGTCCTCAAAGTTGTCAGGTACTTAGTTCTGGCTGTAGGTCAGAATCTGTCCTTTTCTCCCCTTTTCCCTCACAGCTAATCATCATTTTCTCCTCTGACGGGGCATGGCCAGGCATAGACCCTGCATGCTGGGCCTCTGTCTGCTCAGCCCCTCACGCTCGGTGCTGTGTCTGCACATACCCAAGTCAGCACGCCTGTGCTCCTGAGCCCCTTAGTTCTCTTTTTCATTTCTCTTTATGTCTCCTTGTTTGGCACAGTGCCTGGCACAGAGCTTTTGTCCAGTGAAAGTTTTTGGGATTAGAATTGAACTTAGCTGAATATGCCTGTCAAGACCCCAAAGATATCACCGGGCCTGGTGGCATCTGCCTCACACATGGAGAGACAGCTTTGCAGATCTCTGGCTTGCTGCCGCTAGAGTTTCTGGGCCACAGTCATGGAGTAGCCGTTGGGCAGGGACTGCCCTCTGGACCTATGCTTAGCTGGAGGTTTGGGCCTATTTGACCACAGATGAGGGATAGCTGGGGTCTGTTGACAAGGATGGGGGGATGTGGAGCCTATCCTGCAGGCTGGTGCGACAGTCACTGCTCTTCTACCTGGGAATTCTGCAGGGTCTGGGAGAAGGGACACCCTGGGAACAGCACCAGGTTGGGTCTGATAATCACCCACTCAGTTCTTGCCGGAGCAGCAGCAGGCAAACCACAGTTAAATAAGTCTGATCTAAATATATTATTGCTAAAAAAATGTCTTTTAACCAGTTATGTAACACTTTGTCCCTCATGGTTCCCAGGGACTAAACAGTGTGAAGAGGGATAAAGCAGAACAAGTATGGTCAGAATGCAAATTATTTGCATTGACAAATATAATTTATACAAATCAATTAGCAGAATATGAATGCCAAAAAAAAAAAAAAAAGGAAATCAACAACTTGACCTGTTTGACCTATGTACTGAAGTAGCATGTGATGTATTTAGCTCAACGTGTAATTTAGAGGTAACCCCCAGGAAGAATCTTTGTCCTCTTGGGGGTCTCACTTTGGCAGCTCCTACAGTTAGCCAGTTGTTCTTGGGTCATGGGAGCTCCATGGGAGCTGCATCTTTAGTGCCAAGTATCTCAGAATTCAGTATTCTCCTATGTTCCTGAGAAAAATCTTGGTTTGCACATGATGAATAAGGCAATATTGTGTTCAGTTTCCTTTGCTTCCCTCTCTGAATTATAGAGAGAGGATGCTGCATCTCTGTCCCCCATCTATGAGGAGATGGGACATTTTCTAACTGGTGGAGTGTGAATGGATGTGGAATGTGCTTCTTCTAAGCCAAGACTTTCCACGTCCTTTTCCTCTTCCGCCAATTCGTAGGGGAATGAAGCTGCAGACTGTGGCAGAGCCACGGGACAGAAGAGGCTTGGGCCCTTGAAAGCCTGTGTGGAGAGAGCTGCTCACAGACCAGAGCATCCTTCCAGGGTATATGTGAGTGAGGAATAAACTGCTGTGTTAAGCCACTGCTTTGGGACCTATTTGTTACCGCATCTTAGCCTATTTCAGCAAACCTAGAGACTGTATTTGCTAATCTGGTCCTCAGCACAGGTATGTCTACTCTGTTGTCAATACTGAGTATGTCTGGATATGACACTGAGCTAACAGCACTTGAAATGGCCTTATCTCAGACAATGCATAGGGGGCGAGTGAGATGCTGGCTTGACCCTCTTCCCATAGCATGCAGTAAGATTCCCTGGGGATAGTGCTCCTCTGCTCTTTTATACCTTTCCCACCCCACCCATAATACCCTCTCATCCCCCACTATTCTCTCCATCTCCTTTCCACCATCAGCTAGGAAGTTTCCACAAGACAAGGTGAAAGAACTCAGCCTTTGGTTTTCCACTAAATCACACGCAGGGAACTCATGGAGCTCATTGGAAGGTACAAATGTCCATTGCTTTTCCTTTTGTGAGCTGTGCCCTAATGCTTTAGGCCAGCTGCACTACCTGGGCCAATTGAATATTAAATACACTTGCATAGTAGATTCCTTCTTATGCTCCTGAAAATAAAAGTCTGCCTGGTATGCAGAGGGGAGTGTGTGTGCGCATGTGTGCTGTAGACCTGATATTAGACATAGGCAAGGGAAATGTCATGTATTCATGTTCAGGGATATGGGGGTGTGGGGAGTTGCAAGAGCGTACATGTAGGGTACCTTTTATTTACCCCTTGGCTTGTGGGGAAAATGACCTCTAGGATCTTACACAGAGCTGTATATATGCAGTCTCGGTGGCTGTTGGCAACAAGATTTCAGGAAGAAAGGCATTGCTTTCTGAACCCCTTTCCCCAGTGATTCCTTTTACCCAGCCTGCCTTAATTGCTTGCATACTGTTTAACAGAGGAGGTGGTAGAGGAGGAAGAGGAGGAGGAGAGGGAGCAGCTGGAGGAGAATGAAGAGAAGGGGGTGGGGAAGGTAATGAAAAATAGAAGGAAAAGTTGAGTGTGCCTTTTCTTCTCTTTCTCCACCCTCAGCCATCATTAACAGAAAAATGTTTTTAAAAGATCCCTTGATGGCATCCCCAAATGCGAAGCCTGACATTTTCTTAGCTGATGGCCGCCTTCATGAAGGTATTTTGTGTCCTCCCAGCATGCCTGCTGGATCCCCAGTTTGCTGCGGTTGCTAAGGTAAATACTCTTTCCATTAAGCACCACAGCCCAGGAGTGGCCTAAAGCTCAAATAAATGACCAAGGAGCAAGTTAAACATTCCCTGGGGCGATTTTAACCTATGCAATGGCTTTTTGGGAAAATTGCCTATTTTTTCATTTTTTCGCCAGGGGGGTGTCTCTTATTCCCTTCTTTTTCCTTTTCTTTTCAGCTGAGTACCCCTTCCCTTTCATTTATTTATGCATTGGATGAAGGATGGAAGCAGGATTAATAAATCACAGAGGACTGCTGCCTCCCCCTGCCCCCCACACCCCAGCTCCATATTTGTAAAGAAAGCATGTACAGAGCAAAGTACATGCCTTATGTTAACTTTGGGGGGACTTGGGGCACGTAGCCAACTCATGTAGAGGCCTGCTTACCTTTTCTGTGAATGTAGATAGCAAAGCAGACCAGGCACTGGAGAATGGTGTCCTGGAAGATTCCTCTGGCAGGAGGAGGATTCAGGGATCCTGGTCTTTACTGACATTTCGAGCCTCTATGTCCAGTGCTTTGCACAGTGATTTGGCTTTGCTTGTTCTCTTTTGCTACAAGAAAATGTGGGTCCAGGCCTTAGGGATGGAAAAATTTCAAAAATATCCTGACAGTTGTCATGCTTTGTCATTTGATTAAGAGACCGTGGGACAGTGTTATTTTCTTTTTGTCTTTTGTAGAGAAGTCTGGTTTGCCTGGCAGAAGGCAGTGTTTGGCTGAGGGAGGGAAATTGTGAGTGGCCAGGGGCCTCTTTACGCCTGCTGGACCCCAGGAAGTGAACGACTCACTCTCAAGTCCACTCTCAGTTCTTTCCTGATTACCCTGTTTGGGGATTAGCTACTTTGCCGAGTGCTTTGCCACCCTGCTAGCAGACATGTTCCTGCCACCTCAGAATCCCTTCTGTTTTTTCCACGCTCCTTCATGGCTGCTGTGTGTAAGATTCTCCACAAACCCTCCAGCTGTCCCTCGGGTGGTGGCCAAAGTTGAGCACTGCAGGGACGGAAGACCATGCTTAGAATTCCTCAGGTTATGTATGGTGTCCCCTCCAGGTTTCTCAGAGCTCCAGGAACAAGGAGGTTCCCATGTAGACAGGGGGTTCCTTGGCCCGAGTGATCGTTTTTAAGAAAATGAAACAGATCGTTTCTCTACCCTTAGAACAAAACTGCATCCTAAAAGCTAGGCCTGCCAGGCTCTGCATGATGGGCATCTTTCCAGCTTCATTGCAGGTGCTCGGTCCTCTGTGGGGCAGCAGACCCTGCAGCCCCCTCTACTTTCCAGCCTCCAAGACTCTTCCCCACAGGTCACTTGCTGATCTCTGTGTGTCCTCTGGGTTCCAGCTTAAACATCTGTCCACTGAGAGGCCTTCCCTGACCCTTGGGCTACGTGAGTGTCCTCGAAGTCATCATTCATAGACCTCTGTGCTTTCTCTTCATTGCACAAGGAGGCCCAGCCAAAATCAAAAATTACTTGATGTGATTATTGACTTAATGTCCATCTTCACTAAACTGTGAGAGCCAGGGGAGCAGGGGCAAATCTGTTTCTGTTGCAGTTGTCTCCCTAGCTTGTGGCATATAGTAGATGCTAAATAAATACATGTTTAATGAAAGAGAGAATGACTGAGTGGCACTGCTTCTCCATGTGGGAATGGTGTCTAGCCTCTTTTCTTTTTTCTTCCCCACCCTTCAAATTATCAGTCAGCTGTTAGACAGAAGAGATTAAAACAATTTTAATCTTTAAAATCTTTAATCTTTAAAAGGGAGAAATGATGAAACTTTAAAGTACCTTGTTTAGGCAGCTCTCAAATAATATAGTCTTTATTTCCCTCCGTGCTGCGGGAAATCGGAGCTCCTGATAAGTATGCACGGGGTCTGGATCCTGGAGAGCTTGGAAGTGACCTGGCTGTCCTGGAGCCTGTCCAGGGCCTGGAACCAGATGAAGAGGCCCCACTGCCCATTGCTGAGGCCTGAACTCCTTGTTCAAGCAACCACTTTGCCAAACTGCTTTGGGCTACAGCACCAGGCTTCAGAGCAAGACTTGGATGGAGATATTACAGAATAATTCTGACACCCACCTCCTTTTCCTCTGAGAAAGCCCAACTTTATGGCCCTTTCAGGAAATATGGGAGGGAAGGCCCAGAATGTAAGGGGGGTAGGAGTAGGGGTGGGGGTGAGATGGAGAATTCTTGTGTTTTTCGTTCTTGACTCTAAGTCAGTCTGTTTTTGTACTTTTGTCTTTTAAGCTTTTCCACATGTGCCCCAAGGGCCCATCGGTGAGTGTGTTTTATAAACTGGAAAAATGAATAAAAATAAGACCCAGAAGGGAAACACCAGAAGGAGTGTGAAGGGAAAAGTGTTAGTTCCTCTGTACCTCCCAGCTAGGCCTGCCCTGTGTTTGTGGGAGTCCCAGGGTCAGGTTTATTTGGCTTTATGGGTAAAATGTAGAGTCTTTGCGCAGGGAAAGCCTCATCAGTTTTGTGCTTGGCCTGCTCCATTCAGCATTAATTAACTTCAGGAGAGTAAAAAGTGATCCTTTTTTATTTGGCTATCTGGCTCCACAAACCTCGTTGGCTTCCTGTCCCATAGGTGTTGGATTGATGGGACTGCAAATGTGTAAAGTCTTGCACAGGAAGCCCCCCGGCATGACCATTTAGGGGCTCTCACCTCCTGCTGGACTCTGAATACAAGCAGGCAGGAGGCCCAGGCCCATCTCTGAGTTCGCGCCTTAGGAAATAGTACCTGAAAGAAAGCTTCGTTCTCTTAACACACTTGGCCAAGCCAGACTCTGGGGAGGGGGCTGCTTGGAAAGTAAATTCTCCAAGTTGCCTGAAAAATCAGTCACCACCCAAATCCCAACTACTTGGAAAAGCAGCATATTTAGGAATTTTGAAGAAACTTAGAAATAACCCCCAAAATAACCCCAGCACAGTCTCTCCCTTCTGACCTAAGGCCTTCGCCTCCAAACCCCACTGGAGCCGCTTGGTCAGTAAAAACATTTTAGAGAATGTATACTTAGCATATGTGTATTTATTTAATTGTAGTTTATGGACACATACTTTTGTACTCACAAGTTACATATATTTAAATACAACCGCCTAAGTAAAATGTTAAGAATTTATACAGGTGAAATAAATATTTTAAAATGATGATTTTTATCTGCTAGCAGTACAAAAAGTGTTTTTCTTTTCTTACTAAGAACTATATTATCAATAATTGTATGTTGAGTGAGAGCATTGGGTAGAGTCATTATTTTTGAAAATCTCTGTATAATGTTGGGCAACACAGTGAGAAAAAGTCAAGTTCTGGATTCAGTTTTTCATACTTGGCTGTAATAGCAAAAAAAAAAAAAAAAAAAAAAGGCGATATGTTCAAATGGAAAAAGAGGTTCTCGTTGCTGAATCCCAGCCTCTGGGAAAGCATAAATTATAATCTCTCATAAGGTGCAGAAATCACACAAACAAGTGAAGGTGTCACTGTCAACCAGCCTGGCCACAGAATTCTTCCTTTTTCCTCCAGACGGCCCCTGTGCTGTGATGGCACTAACCTGTACTGCAGCAGCGATCTGTATGTCAAATATCAGTGAGCTTGTTTTCTTTGTTATTGTGGTAGGCAGAATGTTCTCTGAAGGTATCCATTCCCTAGTCCCTGGCAACTGTGGCTGTGTGACCTTACGTGACAAAAGGGACTTTGCTGATGTGATTAAGGTGAAGGATCTTAAAATAGAGGGGTTATCCTGGAGTATGCGGGTGTGCCCAGTCTAATCCCATGAGACCTTAAAACTAGAGAACTTCCTCTGGTTGGAGTCAGAGATGCTCGATAATGGAGTAAATTCCAAATGGGGTTGGAATTATTTGAGGTGTGATGGCCTGGGGGTCCGCACGGGCTGCCTCTGGGGTGAAGGCCGGCCAGCAGCCAGCCAGCAAGAGAGCAGCGATCTCAGCCTCTGGTCTCAAGGAACTGAATTTGGCCAAAATCCTGAGTCAGTTTGGAAGAGGATCCTCCTCAGGGTTCAGAAAGCATTGTGACCCTTGCCCACACTTAGATTTTGGCCTTGTGAGGTACTAAATATGGGAACCCATCAAAGCCAGCTGGACTTCCTATCTGCAGAACCAGTGAGACTGTTGCCTTAAGCAGTGGAGTGGGTGGTCTTTGGTCAGGGTGGTAGGAGAGAAACTGTTGGTTAAGGTTCTAATAGTTTCTTCTCAGCTTATGCATCGCTTGGGGTGTGCAAACACCATTTGTAAACCACTGTCACCCCAGATGACTTTTAGGACATGTAAGTGAGCCATTTGCAATGAACCCAGAGAGAAGAGATGTCCCGCTTATGCGTGTGACAGTAAATGCGTCGCTGGATGCGACGACTCACAGCTGTCACCAACATAGTGTCTGTCCACCTTTCAGCTTAGCCCTGCTGGCCTCATAGCCGTGGGAGAGGATGGGGATGTGGCCTAGGGTGCTGTGGCTGGGCTTCCAGTTTCAGTGGACTGTTGTTCTTGCTTGTTGCCCCATCACATTCTTTTTAGTTTTGTAGCTGACTGTATTTCTGATGTTTGTGTGGCAGCTTCCATTCCATGAGCACGACAGGTGTGAGGGTGGCAAAGGTGCCTTTCCTGTGCACAGTGACTCAGCGTGCATGGGCCATGTCTTTGGGATTAACAGCAGTCTGGTGAGTGAGGGAGGATAGTCAAATAAATGAAACTCAAAGTAGCCAGGAAGTAAGCCAGAGTCACATCCCTGGGAGAACAGAGCAGAAGCAGAACAGGAGCAGGGCCTGCATCTGCAGGACAGGGAGCAAGAGAGAGCCTTGACGCAGGGTGTCCCCCAGCCAGGACTGACTGTGTGGCTGTGCCGTGGCAAGTGGAGGAGCCGCGCCCTGGCCTCATTCAGCTCGCCGTGTCTGTCATAAGTCTGTGTGTCCCAGCCTCTATTTTGAACCTCCTCCTGCTTTCTCTCAGCATCTCAGTCTTACAAAAAGCTGAATTGAAGTGCCTCTCCCAAGCCCCCTTTTTACTTCCTTGAATTCCCATCGTGCTCAGTGTTGAGCAAATTAATTCTGACACTTACATGCTGTTTGGTATTACTATTTTTAAAAAGTGGCTAGGTGGACTTTGCATGCCCTGTTTTGTGCAATTCCACATTCCCTCTGTACCTGACACAGCGACACAGACAAGGGGGCTTATTTAATATGTGTATGTTGAATGAATAAATGAATGAGTGAATGAACTAAGCGAGTGAAGAAATACTAATTTCTTTCCTTCTTTTTTCTCTGATTTCATGTCTCAGTCACAGTTTCTCTCTTTAATGACAAGTTTGTCTCGTGTATTGGTTAAAGTAGATAAGCCTCTGCCGTCTTAGCTGGGTGAATAATAGCATGCCCATCTCTGCTTGCACCACAAATGCTAAATCAGTTTAAAGGTTCTGTGTAAAGAGGGCCACGCTGGAAACAATGGGGCTCAATACACCAACATACCAATTCCGCTGTGTCTGACTTCAGACAGCAGCTTCGTGTCTTCCTCGCTTCCAAAAGACTCTGAAGGTCCAGCCTACCTGTTGAGTGATGGCAGTATTGGCCACGGAAAGCTGCATGCATGGCCTAGTTCTGAGGACTCACTTAGGGCCTTGAGGCTGCCCTTATTGGGTCTGGCCTTAACCTAGTCTCTGGTTTGGCTGTTTCTGCTCTCAAGCTTCACTGGCTAGGACTGGCCGAGTAGACACCTTCGGCAGGTAGCCCTTCCCAGGACTCACATTTCCTGAACTCCCAGTGCCCAGTAAGTCAAGTCCCATACCCTCTGCCTGGCATCCGAAATTTACCAAAAGCACTTTGAAATGTTCTCTCTTCTCTCCAAAACAATTCCTGTGCTCCAGCCAGGCAGGTCTCCTGGATTCCTCTGCACACTCCATACTCATTCCCGACTGAAACTGTTATGTCATCACTTTCATCACAGCATCTGTTTTCCCTCTATCCCTCCCAACTTCAGACCCTACATTGCTTTTTTAAAAGCCATTCCCAATAATCCTGATCTAACGACCATTTCCTTCTATGACTACCTACCTGTCCCGTTGTTTGTGTCACACCTTCTGGACACAACAGTCTTTTTGAATTAAAAAGTAAAAGAAAACACTTGAGAGTATCATTAATAAGTCCTCTGCCTGATACCTAAGAGGGATTCAGGGGCCTGTGGGCTCTCAGTGATCAGACGCTTCCCAGGTGGCAGGAATGTTGTTGAGTTCTTTACATTTCTGGCTTTAAGTGATCACCAAGCATTTCACGACCAGTAATTCTACACAGAGAAGCTGTCCCAGAGACCCCTGTGCATGTGCGTATGGAGATGTATTAAGGGTGCTTGCTGCAGCACTGTTTGTAATAGTGAAACCGTAGAATAACCCGAATATCCATCAAGATAAAAGGGTTGTATTAAATTCACACAATGAAATCCTGTACAGCAGTTCAAATGAATAAAGTTACATCTAACAATTCAAGTCAAATCCTTGCAAACAACATTAAAAAAGTGGTGAGTTATAGAAGTGAATGTACTTGTAATGCCCTTTTTATGAAATTTTAGGATACACCAAACAATACTGTGTATGTCAGTACACACAAAGAGCTGCAGTATTAAAATATGCATGGAGATGGGATATACCTGAGGTTGGTAAACTGTACCCACTGGCCAGATTGAGCCTGCCACCTGCTTTGTGTAGGTTCTGGACTAAGAATGCTTCTGGTGGTTTTATTTTAGCGAGGAGAACTGCAGTGCAGGCAGATTGCTACTGTAGTGCAAGAGGATTCACCAGAGGCAGAGTGGGGAGTAGAACAGGCGGATCTACTGAAATACACTATTGAAGGGAGCAGCCAGTGAGACAGGAGACGTCTGCTGCGCCATATGTGGTTAGCTCCCTGACCAGGGGTTGAACTCAGGCCATAGCGGTGATAGTCCTGAGACTTAACCCCTAGGCCACCAGGGAGGCCCCTGCTTCTGGTGGTTTTAAAGAGCTAGTAAAAGCTACTTGTCAATTATATCTCAATAAAGCTGGTATGAAAAATAGTTGATTAAAAATAGCAAAAGAAGAACAATATTTTCTGACACCAGAAAATGACAAGAAATTAAAATTTCAGTGCCTCGAAATAGAACTTAAGAACACTGCCACACTCTTTATACATTGTCTCTGACCTTGTATTCCATAGGTGTGGCTGGATATTCATGGTAGGGCCTGTATGATCCACTGTTGAAAATATTCTTTTGCCCTTTACAGAAAAAATTTGCCAATCCTTAACTATACTTTATTCAGGGGAATGGTCACCTCTGGTAAGGAAAGAAGATGAATGAGATGGAGGGGGCAAGAGGGGTGTCCATTAAAATGTGTTATCTTTTGAATTGTTGATAGCTTATATCTAATTGCTTGTGTTTTCAATTTCTAAAATATTTCATAATTAAAAAAATTAAAAAAATTACACCTTCCCGCCTCTAAACAAAAAGCCCTTATAATGGGTATCCCTAGTTCACAGGTGAGAAAGTGAGACTTGGAATGTGCACAGATAGTAAATGTGCGAGAAACTTAGGACCTTTTGTCCCGGAGGCTCCAAAGCGCCAGCCTGTGCTGCCCAACCAGGTGCTGTGTCCAGCTGGGGCGGAAAGCCTTAACTCGGAGCTGCCGTGCAGGGAATGTGTTTCCCCAGGTGATGGTTACTTTATGAACTATCTCATCCACACTGTTAGCATCTTCTGAGGGTGATAGGAGTAAGATGGACAGACTGACTGTGATGTCACCTGTGACTGGATGCCTAGAGATTAATAATACCCACTGTTTTATAGAGCTTTCTATTTCTCCAAGTCATCCCATTGGTTCCCAGAGGAATCCCAGTAGGAAGCCAGTTGTCATTATTGCACACATTGTGGAGATAGTTGAAGGGAGATTGTGAGCGGCGGTCAGTTCCTCACCATCACGGGAGGGCCATCCAAACGCGATGGGGTCTGACACCAAGCTCAGGGGACTGCCCAGCAGACAGCCTTGAACAAGGCCTGCATTCTCTCCAAACCTCAGGAGCCACATCTGAAAAACAGAGACAATAATTTGTTCCTGCTGCAGAGGCCTGTCGTGAGGATTCAGGGAGATAGTGCACGTAAAGTGCTTAGCTCTGTTTCTGGAATGTGAGTGAGCTCCCTATGTGCCACCTCCTGCATCCTCCAGTTGTTTTTGTGTCCCTCCAAGGCCAGTCTAGAATTCTTCCTCACACTGCTGTTTATCTTTGTCCAGACTTGGCCATGTTTGAGATGATTTATCTTTGACAGAGCTCTGGCGGTAGTTAATACTTGTGGTTCCCAGTGAGGAAATTAAGCCTCAGAGAGTAACTGCAGTGCCTGTGCTTGACTGTGGGAGCGAGTGAAGGCTGGGGGAGCTGAGGATGTGGCCCTTGGTTCAGCCACTGGGATCTGCCTTTTTTTATGTAAACATTAGAAACGCAGAGTGGAGAACCTTTACCAAGTAGCAGTCACAGGGTATTTATCAAGGCAGGGTGTGGTTTCTTTCCCCGGGGGGCACCACCTTCAGGCAGTTATTCTTTGGAGGGGAGGTATAGTTTTCCCCCACTATCCAAAAGTGGAGTGGTCTGTGAAACCTTTTTCAATCTGAAAGGGCCTGAAGTGAAGAGGCAAAGGACTATTCATTTATATGGAAAAAGTTTTGAGCATTTCCAGACCCTCCTCTCCTGCCCCTGCCCCCAAGCAAAACCCCACCAAATCATACCGAATAGCACATAAAACCTAAAGCCACGCTAACGTATAGTAAAAGCAGAATGCTATGAAAATAGACACCTAAACTGTATAAAGTAGCTCCTGGGGAAGGAGAGGTGCTGCTCTCCCTGCTTGGGTGCTGCTTCCTCTAGGACAACTATTGCAAAACAGATAATGAGCACTGTTTCTTCTTTCTGTCTGAAAGAGATAATCCTCTTTGGATTTTGTTCCCTTGTTAAAAACAGGTACTAATGTAGGTCTTCTGTAAAGGTAAAGTGGTGTAATGCAAACTTTTGAAAAGTGGGGGTTACCAGTAGTTATTGAAGCAGGCCTTAGTTCTGATACTGGGCAAATGGGACTTTAAAATTGCCAAAGGCACTGCCCAAATTGCTTACGGGTCACTATCTTGGTTTTTTCACCCCCCCACACAATTGCAAGACTACTCAGGCTTAGGGAACAATAACAATGGGATTTATTTAATAAACAGGGAAAAGCAAAGAATTACTGAAGTCAACAACATATGGGCGTTTACCTTACTTAAAGCAATGTCCAGTCCTTTAAGTCCCAGAAAAGTAACAAAGGTGGCATCTTTCCGCCACTGCTGATGTGGAGCTCCTCTTCCAAACAATAGGCCACGTTTCCAAAATGGCATCTTCCTGCTTCTGCAGACTCACAGCAGTCAGACTGTAGGCCAGGTTCCAACTCATGAGGATGACACAGGGCACAAGTGGAGATGCTCCTGGAGCTGCCGTGGTGCCCCAGCACAGCACCAGGCCAACAACACTGCAAACAGCAACTACAGAGGCCAATCGGCCCAACAGACTGCACTCACACACTTTAGGAAGGCGCCTGCTTCGGGCCTCTGCCTTCTTCCTTCAACTGCAGTAAAAACAAAACTGGGAGCAGTTTCCGTCGTTCGGCTGCTTGCAAAGACTCCAAAGTCGCTGGCCCCAAAGTCACTGAAGATTCCAAAAATGCTCAATTCAAAATTCTATATCCTGGCGGCTCAAAAACTTCTGGCCTCTGATTTCCAAACTCTCAATCTTGGCGGCTACATTTCCTGCTGCTCCTTTTTCTTTTCTACATCATGGCGACCGCTTCCTCTATTCCTACATCATGGTGACTGATTCCTTTATTCCTTCAGCATGGTGACTCAATCTCCTTTTCCTCCACCCCAAACTCTCCCCCCCAAATTGCAGACTTAGCATTTTCCCCTGGGGCTATTCATTCTCATCAGCAACCCCCTCCAGGGGGCACCACCTTTGGACTCAGCCTGGTTACAGTTCCCTTTCATGACAAAAGTGGGTGGGAGAGGTACTGAGGGGAAAGTGTCAGTGGGGTGGGGGAGGCTGGGATGGGATTGGAATGGTTGGAAGCTGACCGACTAGATCAGGGGGCGTAGGTTGAGACAGGGGAGGGAGTGAGGTTGCATTCTCTGGTAGCTAGCAATCAAATGGAAGCAAGGAGCTGGTGTTCAAAAGCAGCAGCTGCAGGTTCTTCAAAAGGGCTGACCCAAGGTGGGTGGCTGGTGGGGATTTGCAGGTAGGGCTTACGTCACAAGCAGCAGAAACCCAGCTCAAACACATAATAAGCAAAAAAGGGAAACTTGGTAGCTGGAAAGTGCAGAGGAATATGAAATGCAGGTATGGCTGGATCTTGGGACCTCACCAGCTTGTAAGGGTTCTGTCTCACTTTTCATCTCTCACGCATTTCCCTGAGACAGAAAGCCCCAGCTTCACAAGCTATCATTTGAGGTGGGAAGAAAGAATCTTTGAGTATGATGCCTGAAAAATCTATACGGGAGGTTCTAGCTGGCTGGTCCCTCATTTTAGGACCCCATGAGTCTCAGATCCTTTCTGCCACCTCACCATGAAAATAAGGTGGTAAGCACTTTCCCTCTCAAAGTACCTGAGTATCATCTAGACAAACTCAAAAGCATTAAATGTGCGTATTTTAAAGTTGATTTTAAAGGGGCAAACTGGTGCAAACTGTAAAACTGGAAACAGCAAGAAAACCTCCTGTTTTGTGTGAGGTACACTTGAAGCCCCTCGAAACCTCCCTGCCCTGCTGTCTCCTTATGGCCGAGTTGGGAATAAGTTCTAATAATCATTGTTGCCAGTGGATGTAAACAGAGTCTAATCTACCTCCCTTAGTACATTACCGTTGTGTCCATGGGTACCTAGCAAATATATGGGTCTCTCTAGACCCCAACCCAAGGTCCCTGGGCACCTGTAAGCTATCTGGGCCTCGAGGAGAGACCCAGCTTCACTTGGTATGAAGGGGCTGCTCCAGGAACTGCTCTGACCATCCTGTAGCCAGTCAGCCTTTCTTCTCTTTCAAAGGTGGAAGGTGCTGATTCTTTGCATGAATAGTTGGGTTCGTGAACTGGATTTTGGAGGTTTCTCCTTTTGGAATACAGTCTATACATATGGCTCACGTCTTGCTGGCTGCTTCATTTATAAAGTCCCAGGATCAACTGGCAAGACATGGGAAAGGAGGGGTGCAACTTCTCCTTTCTCTCCCTCCTTCCACTCTAGGATTCACCTTAATGCTGGACGCATAGTAGGAGCTGAAGAAGTACTTGTTAACTGAGGTTAAAAAAAATATATATATCAACAGAATCGAAATAAGTGGAACTGTTAAGTGGAAACTGTTAAGTGGAAACGAAGATAGGGAAAAAGATAAAACAGAAGTGCTGTGGTGGGATGGGGAACCAGGAGTCCCACCTCTTCATCTCCCCTGCTACCTTATTATGGCCCCTCTCCAGACGCCTAGCCCTACCAGCCAAGAACAGCTCCAGGGGTGTCTTGGGGACTGGCCTGTGGCCCCATTCACTACATAGCTGCTGATTTGCTTGATTGATGCTAATATTCATGACACAGTTTCTTTGGCTTGATCACTGACTTCTGTTGGAATCCCTGATTATGTTGGAGTGTCCTCCTACTAGTTACTCTAGACCAGGGTTGGCAAACTTTTTTTTTAAAGGCCAGATAACAGATCTGTCAGGCCTTCTGGTCCATATGGTTTCTGTCACAGCTACTCCGCTCTGCAGTTGTAGGGCGAGAACAGCTATAGACCCATGTAAACAAATGAGCGGAGCTGTGTTCCAATAAAACTTTACTTACAGGAACAGGTGGCAGACAAGATTTAGCCCAGGAGCCAGAATTTCCTGACCCCTTGTCTAGACCAAGGATTTAGTTGGCTTCTGGGAAGGTCCTTTTTGATAACCAGAAGAAGGAGATTCATAAGTCAAGGTCAGTGTCAAGGCATCACCAGCACCATATGCTTGTACTGAATGTTTTGACTTGTGTCTCCTCCTTTAAGGTTCAGAAGAGCAAGTGAGGGCCGTTTAACCCCCCCTGAGGGCTGTCGTTTATTCTCTGCTGTTCCATAAGCCACTTTGGGGGAACTCTAGTGTCTCTCTACTAGTTAGATGCTTCCAGTTTAAGGAACTATGACATATTCTCATTACTTTAGATGATGGGAGGTTATTGGAAGGATCCACAGGGGGGTGAGGAAGAAGACAAAAAGCTTCTGAACTGTCACCGAACAGGCTTCACTGAGAATAGGAATATCACTCATGGCCATATGGGATTTAACAGAAAGGTTTGTAGCTTAGGGAATGAAAACTTGTGTTCCTTAATCATACTGTGGGGTTCAAATTCCCACTCTGCTATTTTCCAGCAGTGTCGGCTCCCTACCCTCAGTTTCCCCATCTGCAAGATGATGGTTTCTTGTGAAGATTCAAAGGATCATGTGTGTAAGGGCCAAACAAAATCTGGCACAAGCTGTGCTCAACAGGTAGGTTAGTTGTCAACAGGGCCATCATTAATGACGTTTTTATTTATACTTGTTATTAACAGGGGTTCTACCCCACAGAGGTAGGTGTCCACTACTGTCCACTCCGGTGTTGGGTAGTTGGAGTGATTCACTTACGCTTTCCTATTCTGCTGAGTCTGCCATTACTTGTCATGACAGCTCCCCATGTCCCATAGCCACATGTTCTAAGAGTAGATCTGATAGCTCTGTCAGGCATTACCCAGCATTGGGCACAGTGTCCATACTCAGCCACCTCACTGGCCTCCTGGCAGCCTATGAAATGGCCCAGACAACCATGTCTGAGAACCTCCACAGGCTGTGGACAGGAAGGCATTTTCAGAGTCCATCCACGTGACACTTTGGGGGGATCCAGGAACCCACCCGTTGTTAGGAAGGCAATGTGCTCTGCAGCAAGGGCTCTATCCTTATGCCATAGGTATCCTGCCCTGCTTATACAGGCTTCATACTCAATTTTCCTCTCATATGTTCCCAGCCTTGAGCAAAAATCAAATGTCTGTATCAGAAGCTAGAAATGGGTCATCAAGCAAATTCCTTGGAGAGGGTCCCTTTATGGCAATGTCTTTGGACTAAGGAGATGAGGATAGAGGGGTGACTTTGACATTCCCTCGGGGGCCCCAATTCTCTTAACTGAGCATCTTTTCCTAAGAAGTCTGTTCCATCACCAAATTGGGAATTGTAGGTAATAGGCGATGCTTGGCATAACTTTAGAGGTCTGTTGACTTTCTGAAAACATTCCCTAGTGAACAAGCAAGGAGGGGGCCATTATCTTAGTTTTCTGAACTGGCTTTAGAGATCCTTTTGGGGGCTGCTTCTAGAAAATTTGCTCTTGGTAGAATTGAAGTAGGCCGTTAGTTGAAGTTCCAGAATTTCCTTTCTTTTATTCCTTTAGTAAAGTCCCCGTCTGTTGACCTTTGGGTCCCAGTGCTGAGTCCGGCTCTGGATTTATCTACCCCACTGGGGCCAAATGTCCGACTTGTTAGCCATGCTGAATGTTTTATTTGTTTTTGTTGTGCATTTTTATCATTTTTGTTCATGTGTCTGGAGGCTTTCCTTAGAAAATGATGGATGCGTTTTCATAAATCAAAAAATAAATGAGAAAGAATATAAAGGCAAGCCTGGAATTTGCCACTCTGGGTCAGAAGGAGCTGCTAGCTATTTCCCAGTGAGGACGCACCTTTTGATTTTACAGGGTCAGATCCTGACTTATTTCACAGAGCACAATTTTTTCATAGTATTTCCTAATAATTACGGCAGTACTAATGATGATGACAACTCCAGTGTGCTGGGTAAGGTGCTAAGAGCCTCACACACAGGATCACATTTAATCCTCACAACAATCCAATGAGCTAGATTCTGTGATCCCCATTACACAGACGAGTAAGGAGAGGTTTAGTGGTTTTGTTATTTATCCAGCATCCCATGGTTAGTAAGGAGTGGGATGAACATGCTGGTCCCTGATGTAGGCCCTATGCTTTCGATTGCTACGTTGAATTCCCATTTAGTATCGATGGAGGTGCCAAAAGGTAATAGGCTGTGGCTTCCCATCAGCTCTGCTGGGGGCCCAAGTGGGGCTGGGAGAGATATGGCAACTCCCAGTTGGGGGAGCTCCTGCAAGGAATCTGGTTTCATTGGCTCTGTTCGTAGAGTGCGCCGAAGCCAGACCACAACCTTGCTGGGCGGCACATTGGGACAGTCCGCACAGTTGTTCCCTATGACACTTTGGACAATGTCACTGTCACTACCAGCACCACCACCACCTCTCCTGTTTCTTCACCCTCAAACCGTGGCTCCCTCTCCCTCAGGGTAGCCTCTAGGACCTAATTCCAGGGTGGCGGCGAAGGGGTCTGATATAAACCAGAAGGCAACTGGTGACAGTCCACATGCTTCCTATATTAGTCCTCTGGTTGTAAGTAATGAAACTGCTGGGACCTGCTTAAGAATGAGATGTTTATGGGTTCGTGTGGCCAGCGCACAAAATGCTCTTTCTTCCTCTTGGGGATGAATCCTGATTTTCCTGCTTGGTCTCATGCCAATCCTTGGACCAGTCAGAGGGAAGGGGAAACTGATTGGCTCAATCTTGGCCCTGAGCCCACTTCTCTGGCAGGATGATAGATGGCTGGAACCACAGAATCAAAGGGAGTGAGTGGATAGGAGAGGTCAACAAAAACGGGGGCTGCTGTTCTTACAGACAATTCCGTAAATGTCCAGAGCATTTTCTATTGCTTTTCGTCTATTCCAAACCTCCCTTCTTTATCTGAGTGACAGTATGACTGTACCAAGTCAAAGCTGTGGCAAATCTTGGGTGAACTTCTGAATGATTCCACTTCTTATGCTTCCCTTGTCCAGAACAATCCTGGTGTCTAATGTGGTAGGTACCCATATTTAACTTCGGCTTCTGGGTCTAGACCCTGTCCTTTGCTCAGCCTTGGAGATTTCGAGTGGTGTCACTATCCAATCCTGTGAAGGATTGGAGAGGGAGTGCGCCTTAATAAAGTGTCTAACTGGCCAAGTTTGGAATTTTCCATTTAGCAAACTTGACTTTTGTTAACATCTGGTAGGACCTGAATCCTGTCCTGATTCTGTGTTCTTTTTTCTTGACTTTTGAACAGTAACAACATTTGTATTTTTGCAAAAGGTTCTTTCACAATTTTACAAGTGTGTGTAAATAGGCTAATTAGCCTAATCACTTGCAATTTCTTCATCTGTGTGGCACCACCTGGCCTGGACCATGTCACCCCTTCTGAGCCCCAGGCAGTGAGAGAGGGCGCACAACCGCCCTGACGGGATTTGGAATTAGGAATTTCAAGACCTTGCCTCTGAGCTTTGGCAAGGAAACCTAGTCCTTTTCAACTGAAAGCCTGAAGTTTTGGGGGTTTTGAAGCAAAATATTTTTAAAGAAAAGAAAAAATCCCTTCTCGTATCTACCATGTGCCTTTATAGTATGTGAGTCTCCCTCTGCTTCTTACCTGGTGACCCTGTTCTATGATAACTTATCAGCTGCTCTGCTCCACCCAAGAGGCACTTCAGAGCTTTGGCCAAATCCCTTCTTGTATTTTTCCAATTTGTTTTTTTCAACAGTTGGTCTTGGGTCTTGTCTCTCCAAAGGTGTCCTAAGCTCTCTGAGGAAAGGAAGTCCATCTATTTCTTGTTCCGGTCACATGATAGGTGCTTGATAAATTTTCCGTGACTGAAGAGTTGGAATGGCAATTGTGCATGGGCATGTGTGTTGGGGTGGGAGGGGCAGTGTTTACTAGGCTGCCATAACAAGATGCCACAGGCTGGATGGCTTGAACAACACAAATTTATTTTTTTACCTTTAGTGAAAAGAAACTTTAATACAAGCAGTGTAATAATACATAAAAGACAAAGAATATAGTTTCTAAACTAAGCACCCAAAGTTACCCATCACCTCATGGGCAAAAGTCCACCCAAATGGGATTGGCAGAAAGCAAGACCCCAAAGCCCACCACAAGTCTAAAGCACCTTTCGGCAGGGACCCATAGAAAAGGGTCAGAAACAGCCAGACAATTCTGGAAAGAAAAGAACAAAATCAGAATCCAGATCAGCATTGCCATTGTTAACCTCCCCACGGGTCTCTCACCCACATCTGTTTCAATCAGTCCAGGCCAGTGCAGCTTCTTTACATGTCTCTCTGCTCCTGTGCTTCTTCTGGCAAATTTATTTTTTATGGTTCTGGAGGCTGGAAATCTAAGATTAAGGTACCATTAGGGTTGGCTTCTGGTGAGGCCTTTCTTCCTGGCTTGGAGACAGCCACCTCTTGCTGTGTCCCCACATGGCCCCCTTCTCTGCATGTACTTGGAAGAAAGAGATCGTTGGTGTCTCTTGCTCTTCTAAGAACATCAGTCCTAACAGATTAGGGCCCCATCCATATGACTTCATTTAATCTTAATTATCTCCCAAAGACACCATGTCCAAATATAGTCACACTGGGGTCACACCTTTAACATATGACAGTTCAGGCCACGGTAGGATGGCAACTATAAGCAAATGTTCCAGAATCAATATAGCCTTATTGTTGTGGGCACCTACATTGCATGGAGAGAGACTTAAATTGGGGCTACTGTTTTCTAACTGCTGATTTCCAGCTACCCCTCTCTCATCATTGCTCTGAACTGTGCATCAGAGATACCTCTGCTTTCCATCAGTTGTGTATTTACACAGGAGAGAACTGAAGCCAGGCAGTTCTGTTTCTCTCTCAGAGCCTTCCTACCAGTAACCTCCCAAAGTAAAGGGCCAGCATAGGCCTGACCTGTTGCTCTGGCTTCTCCAAAACCAAAGTGGTTGATGTTCATGAGAAATACATCTATAGGAGATGCAGGAGGGTGTGTGGGGAGAGATGTGTGAGTCAAAAGGAAGAGGAGAGACCTGGCCCCTGACAGGGCCTCAGCCCACTTTCTTCCGGTGAATCTAAACGGGTTTACAGGATTGATATGCCACATGAACTCATGCATCAGAAAAAACAAAATGTCAGTGTTTTGAGGCCTCTGTTGGGGAGGGTGGGAAAGTGGTGGTCACTGCGTGTTCTCCTTAGCCCAGGCAGGGGAAAGGGAAGTATGTGTGTCTCTGATAATTCTCGTCTCTTTCTTCCCCTCGCTTTTGTTCTTCAATAAATCACTCGGGACAATCTGCTTCTCTTTAGTGGTGTGTTTTCCTAGGGTTCAGCCTTTGTTTGAAATTCTAGAACAACAGAGTTGCAGTAAATATGGTCAACCTATGTGTAATTATGCTGGTATGTCAACTTTGCCCCTCAGAGTCGGGTCTGCTCTGGTTAACCAGAGGCCCCCCTGACTCAGAAACAAGACCTCCTGCAGGACCCTGTGGAGGGCCGACCTCGAGCCCTGCATCTGAAGGGGTAAGCGAGCCCATAATTATGCTCACTGTTTAGGTCACAGTACAGGAGGGTTTACATTAAAGACCTCAGCTGGCACACACAGCCTGGCTATGGAAAAAATGAACTCGAGTCCTCCTCCCGCTTCCCAGCCTCAGCATTGGCTGTCCAACGACTTTGGGTTTCATAGACGCCTTCTGTGACTCCACTTTTTGACCACTCCTGATTAGAAACTTGAATTCCTCTAGCTTCGAGAGGCATCTCAACCCAAGGT
The DNA here is from genome assembly GCA_004024925.1 of Scalopus aquaticus. Taxonomy (NCBI): domain Eukaryota; kingdom Metazoa; phylum Chordata; class Mammalia; order Eulipotyphla; family Talpidae; genus Scalopus; species Scalopus aquaticus. The sequence continues at coordinate 60,690 of PVIJ01001195.1, read as the reverse complement.
CTGGAAATTGAGTCATGAGCCACCACCCTTTGAGAATACACAATGGAGGTCCCAGGAAGGACCTGGAGACAGTCTGAGTTCATGTATCTCAGACAGTGTTCCCGTGAATCATCTGGGGATCTTGCTAAGAGTGCAGATCTGAATGCCGCAGCCTTGGGAGAGAGCAGGGAAGTTTGCATTTCTAAAAGCTTCTCTTTTAATGTTCTGTGGGCTGGAAGTTAGGCTATACTGGTAGTAGCAAGGTTTCTGAGTTAAGCCTTTCCTTTTACAAAGAAGAAAAGGGGACCCAGAGACCCACAAGAGCTTGTTGAGGGAGGAGCAGAGGTGAGCCTCCATGTCTGTGACGTGGTCATGGCCCTTGTAGGTTCTGCTCGTTGGAGACTCAGCTTTGACCGCGCCTGGAGTTCTGGAGCAGAGTGTTCTTTCCCTGGTGCTCTGGGTGAACACGGACCCCAGGGATCTTGACAGGAGCCCACCGGCCTCAGCAGCTGGGAATCTGGATGGGAATGAATCACTATGGGAATGGGTTTCTTCCTGAGGGTTCTCAAGGGGTGTGAGAAGGGAGGGCACTTGGAGCATATTGTCTGTCGAAAGGTATGTGCAGTTTCTAACGCCAGACCACAGTGGGGAATGTCAGGTAGGGAGAGTGGGATTTGGAGGCGAGTATGTGTGGCATCATGCTAGGGGGAAATGAGTGTTTGTAGTAGAAATCAGATCATGAGACCTTGGGCAAGGGAGTAAGCTTTTCTAGACCCCCACAGTAAAAGAGGTGAAGTGTATTACCTACTTGAATCTAAGGGACTAGCCACATGCCCCTTTGCAATTTATTTTGAGTCTAAATTTGAAATTGTAGATTTAGTCTACCTGCCTGTCTGTCTATCATCATCATGATCACTGATTTGTCATCTTTATATATATGTAAATATAAAATATATATTATACATACAATATTTATAAATATATATATAATTTTTAGGTATAAAATATTTATAAAATATATATTTTATATTTTTATATATATAAAATATCTAGTTTGGTATTATATGTCTGGCTTGTAGTGAAGAATTAACCTTAAACCTAAAGAGAGGTCTGGCCTTTGCCCTCAGTTATTGGGAGATGATCTCTAGGCTCTTGGAATGTCCTGTCTGATAGGAATGTCTATGTATGGGGGCTTTGGTCACTGGACAGTCTACTGACATGATTTATGGTGAGGCTTTGGGGCATTTCATATTAGTTCTACCCTCCCAAGAAGTTGGAGACTAAAGGTATTGGCCTGAAGCTCTAGGGAAGGTTGGAAACTAAAAGCCAACTATGTGGGCAGTTATGTGATTGAGCTGCAATAAAAACTGTAGACACTAAAGCTTGGGTGCACTTTCCTAGTTGGCAATAATCTGTGGGTATTGTCACATATTGTGGCTGGGAACACCGTCCATGACTCCATGAAAAGAGAAGAATCACAAGCTTTGCATTGAGGCCCTTCTTGGGCTCTGCCCTTATGTATCTATTGGTTGATTAAAATTTGTATCCTTCCACTATAATAAAAATGTAATAATAAATATAGTAGTTTCCCAAATTCTGTGTGATACTAGTAAATTATTGAATCTGAGGTTATTTGTGGGGGTCCCCCAGATCTGTAGCCTGTCACTCTGAAGTGAGGATGATCCTGAATACAGCTGAACTTGCAGCTGGTGTGGAAAATACAGGCAGTATTATGGGGACTCTTCCCTCAAATGGTGTAGTTGGCTGAACTCTAAACAGCAGCAATATGTGAATTTAGCAAATATTCTGGGAAAAACAAAATAAGAAATAAATCAACTCCTTTAACCAAAGATTGTAGAGTGGAACAAGCAGTAAACAGCCTGGGCTTTGGAGAAAGATGGATGGAACTGGGTGGCAGTTCTTTTTAGTTGATGTGGGCTTGCTAGATTAATGATCTGTTTTAATGGAGGTGAGGAGGGATCTTCTTATGAGTTAAAAGAATGAGACTACAATGATAAGATATGGCGATAAATTCTACTGATAGTGAAACTTATAAAAACAAAACAAAACACTCCTATCCTCAAACCCCCAAGTCAAATGCTGCAGGTGAAATGCTGCTGCTGAAGTTCTACAGAGCATTCTGGGGTCTCCAGTTGAAAGAGCAGTGTCCAGACCCCCTGCAACACGAGTTCGATCCCCCGCCAGGGAGCTTCCCACATGGTGCTGCAGACCTCTCCTGTCTCACCCACTGCTCCCCTCAGCAGTGTATTTCAGTCAATCTGCCTGTTCTGCTCCCCACTCTCTCTCTGGTGAGTCCTCTCATCACCCCACACCTCTGGCCTACACTCCAGCTTGTATGCATAAATAAAATAAGTCTTAAAGAAAAAAAAAAAAAGAGCAGAGTCCTGAATCACAGTGCCAACCTTCACTAGGAGGTCACTTAACCTTTCTGTGTCCCAGTTTCTTATCTGATTATATAGCCATCTCAGAGCTTCTAGGAGGAATCAATGCCCTAATAATGAAAAGAACTATTAGATTTTGATGGGCAACAAAGTTTTAATAAATAAGCCAAGTAAACAAAAAACTACATTATGGTAGTTCAGTCTTCAGGGCACAAAACACTGCAACTGCGCAGTTCACCACTGGCATCTTGAGGAGTTTTAGCCAGGCTGGGAGTTAGGGGGAACAGATAAAAATTTGGAAAAAAATGTCCTTTTGTGATTCATCATCTGATTAGCAGTTTCAGCATGCAAGGAACAAATCTGCTTGGTTAAACAGTGGAAGTCAATATTCTCTTGCATTTGGCGATGATACATTGAGGTGCTAGGGATGAATAGTCCCTGATTGGATGGCAGGTCTAGATTTCCAGTCTTCTCTTTGATCTTGACCTGCAAGTGCTGGGAATTTAACCAGAGCACAATCAAAAGAGCACAGTGGAGAGAGGTTGGGATCAAACGTCAAGACTAAAGTATAGGGCTGGATTAATCATAACTTCTGTGAGCTTTGTTTTTTCCATCTCTAAGATGAACACCACAAAACTTCCTTCATATTGCTACTAGAAGGACTAAATGAGATGATGCCTTTTAAATGTTTTGGAAATGATTAAGGATAATGTAAATGTTTATTATTACTTTGTCCTTGAAATGTATTGACTCATGTCATTGCTTCTAGAAGGAGGCCCAGAGGGTTCAGTGTCTTGCCTAAGATGTAGTAGAGGGAAGATGCCATGTGCTGTGAGGCTACAACTGGGCTGAGTTTAGCAATCCCCTCCCACACTTGTCCAGCATGTGGGCCCAAGTGTCTGCTGATCAGGAACAGATTTCAGACTGTTTTTTTTTTTTTTTCCTCGTCTGCTTGGTTGAACTGTAAGGATCTGTGCTGTGTGTTGGATTGGGTTCCATTCGGAGTCCAATTATTCATTTATTTTGTGGCTCCATTGAATCATATAGGTCTGGTGTTATCAGAAATGGGTAGCTCTGACTGTGTGTCTCGAGGGCAATTTGGAACATAAAGACAACTAGGATTGAAAATAAAAAGCCCTCCTTGGAAGGTGCTTCCATTCTGGTGGCTGGAAGCATTGGGATTGAGTGCACAGATGTCTGCTTCTGATTTACAGCTCTACACCAGTTTCCAAGTTCTTTACCTTCTCTGTGCCTCACTTTTCTCATCTGAAAATTGGGGTTGTTGTGAGGATCAAATAACACAAAGAGCTTCAACTGGTGCCTTGCCCAGGTCTGTGCCTGCAAGTGTTAGCTCCTGTAGAGGAGGACCTGTTCTTCATTTTCCCTTCAGATGCAGGCTTCCCCCGGTGTCTAGGGCTCTTTCATACCTATTTCTCAGTACTATTGCCCCTTAAGTCACTGGTAAGGGGAGAATTGGCCAAGTTCTCTGCCATTCTTTATAAAAAATTGGAGAAAAAAGTGTTTAAAAAATAAATTCACAAATATCAACCCTTTGATTATCTTCCTGAAGAGAAGATTTGTATTTGTATGGACTTGGGGCAGAGGGAGTGGAGGGCAGAGAAAGTCTTTAATGGCTAAATTAATGCACAGTGATTTGGTCTGTGGTAGTTGCATCATCGTAATAAAAATATCTCATGTTCTAGAACTGATGGGCAACTCATATTATGAGGTCGATCAGTTACCTTTTATTCATAGACTGTCTTCCCAAGTGCTGAAGGGATGTTGTCTCTTTTCTGACCTGTTCTTCAAAGCACAGTGCATGTCTGAGACTTGAAGGTGATTATTGAACACCTTCACCATGAGTGCAGATAGCGATTGTGTGATTTTTTTAATGGACAGGACAATTGTGGATACTTCTTCCTGGGAAGACATCCTACTTGAAGAAACTCTGGCAGGTTTAGGAAAGCGTGTTAGCCTGGGTTTGGTTTGGGAAGGGCCAGTTGTTATTCTTTGTGATTGATTGTAGGACAATTCAATCAAGATGAATTTTTGACAAAGGGTCACCCAGAGAATACCAATGTTGATATAGTTGGACTCAGGACACTGTTCAGTTGCTTGGGGCCCCAGCTTTGTGCTGGAACTGGGTCTCCCCACAGGCGTATGGGTGTTCTTGCTGAGGCTAGAAGGAAAGAAAGCAGCTTGGTGATCAGAATCACCAGGAGCTCTGGTCTGAGTGTGTGGAAAGGCTGCTGAGGTGGGACAGGGCTGTGGCCATGTACCCTGGAAGGTTTGCTTGTGGTACAGCAATGAGGTTTCCAAGAAAGGCTTGCATTGTTCTATGCCCTCTTCTAGATTGCCTTTGAAATTGTTCTTAAAGATTTTTTTCCCCTTTCCACACACAGGTAAAAATTGTCCAGTAGAAGTCAATGCTCTGGGCCAAAAGGGAGGGAGATGTTATTCTAGCCATTTCTTGTTGACAACTGTATTGTAGGTCTGGGGTGTGTCATCATCCAGGGTATGTACAGCACAGTATTCTTGGAAATCATGGGAACACTAGTATGAGCCTTGGCATTTCAGGAATAGTCAATATTTGAGCTGTGTCATTCTTTTATTTGTTCACCAACAAGTTTTTTCCCTCTCTCATTTACTTCTCATCCTTTCTAGAAGAGATGCTATTTTCTGAGAGAATGTTTTGAAAATCTGAGGGTGTTGTAGTAGATGCTGGGGTGAGCTTCCCAGCCCTCTTTGAGACCAAGAGAACTTTGCCTACTTGTGCCTCATAGCTGTACTCTCTCAGGAATCATCCCTGGAAGAAGGAAGTTGCCTTGCTCAATCTCACTCCCTTTCCCCAGGAGCACCCTGCATCCAATTACTAGTTGATGTGGGAATAGGAAAAGCTGGCTCCGTTTCTTGAACTTGGGACAATTCAAAAGGGTGTCCCAATTCCAGAGCTCCCTGTGAGGTTGGCTAAGGCCTTTTTACAGTTCACCCTCCACCCCCTCCACCTCCATCCAATTCTGCTTTCCCTCTTTCTTACAAGCGTGGTTCCCAAGAGTGCACTCCTGTTTGCTCTGCCCCCGAATCTCTGTCACAAAGTCTGTTTCTAGGGAATTGAATCTGAGGTGGGTGCCTTAGAGCCATGGTTAGGGATGAAGTGGTGACACTAGTCTCGGTCCCTTTCTATCACTTCTAGAAATGTTCCTGTGTCATTTTTTTCCTATCATGATCTTGGAGGCAGGGACTTGTGAACCTGTCTAGGTCAATATTGCACACGGGCACGGGCACAGAAAACCTGTACGGACACCTGCTGAGCTGTTAATGCTTCTCGTAGGGGAGGAAGTAAAGAATGAATTTCTATTTAACTATATAAATTTCAGAATTGTCTAATAATAAAGTCATATTCAAGCAAGTTCAGTATTATCTAAGTATTACAATGAAAAGGCAATAACATATCACCTGTATAATTATTTAATTTCTTGCTGATGTGTCTTAGTACCTGAAAAGGATCACTGCATCAGCCCGTGTGGTCGCCATCTCTACCTTCATCCTTCCTTCCTACCTGACTCCTCTCCTCTCATTCTGTTGAGGCTCTGTGTTGCTCGTCCTTTGAGAATTTAGTGGAGGTGCCAGGATGGGGTGAAGGGTGAGGAAGTGGGGATGACGCCATTCACAGGGGTTGACTTCTGCTACCTACTTATTGAAATGAGACATAACAGAGCAATAATCTGTACCTATTACCATAGTGAATTGGTGGATGCCTCCAAAGGAAGTGTTTGCTAGTTCATTATAGCAACTGAAATAATTCATGGAAAATATCTCGAGTGCCTAGGGAAATGCTTAATAAATAACCATAATTTTTCCATATTATCAAGTTGCTGTTGTTCCTGGGCTTTCCTTCAAATCATAGTTTTTGAGTTTCTATCAGAAGAGCTCTCCTTCCTGCCTTCTGGTTTCCATGTCGAAGTGGGAGAATTAGGCCAAGTGAGCATGTGATGGGTTTCTGTCCCTCCCATTTTGTCATGGGGTCCCCATCCGTGTCTGGTCCCTAGTCTGCTGATGAAGGATGATTAGGAGGTGGTACCTGGGGACGACTGCCCTTTCCCTGAAGATTTCCTTTCTGGTTTAGCCCTATCTGTTTGGGCTTATCTATAATGTATGGTGTCAAAGTTTGATCCCTCTGCAGTGGGGAGAGGACAAATTGTTTCCACTTTGGGCAGGTGTAAGAGAGGCAAATTCTCATATTCCCTTTCTCTACGTGAGCCCCAGTCTTCTGTCTCTCTCTCCCAGGTAACCCTGATTGTGCTGGACACAAAATGTCAGAGGATAAGCAGGTCACGGAAATTGAACCTGTAACTTACCAACTCAGTAGTAATCCCCTGGATGGAAGCCTGAATCCTATACCTTGTTAGAAGAAAAGTTACCCATTCCCTCCCCTGTGTCTCAATTGACTTCTGTGGCACATTGAAGTCGTCAAATATGGCTGGAAGGGTAGGGAGGAATAGATGTCTGCAAAATAGGCCCAAATCCTTATTTTCTGTCCTTTCTTCCTCAGACTGCTGTATGGGACTTAACTGGGTTAATGAATATGACTGGAGAAGCAGACTGTATGTAAAGATAGTCATCATTGAAAATATGCTTTATTTGCTTTAAGTAAGTATTCAAATAAATGTCTTTCTGGAGGTCAGATGTCATGGTGCAGCATTACCATGATGGATAGAGGTGGATAAAAAGAGGCTACTTTGCTCTGGAGCATTGTTTTCCAAATGTGTTTTGTGGACCCTAAGCACAGAAGGGCTATATGTTTAAGAGTGTGTGTGAGTGTGTGAGTGTGTGTGTATGTGTGTGTGTGAGAGAGAGAGAGAGAGAAATCAACATGTTTAGGAAACAGTGCATGCATATTTGAAAGGAGGCTATGAAAGTGAATTTTTATATAAAAGAAGTAAATAATATATAATATTAAAAATACTGACAAGTGCCACAAGCTTGAAGAAGTCTGGAAAACTAACATATTTATTTGTTAGTTACTTGACACACCTCAATGACATTTCCTTCTATATTTTATGGCTACACATCCTTTGTTCACCTCTTCATATGAGAGCAATTTTGTAATATTTTCTAGAGAAAGAATAGAAAGAGAGTTATGTCTTTCTCTAACATGGTCAAGGAAAATTTGTCTTTTACTGTTGATCATTAAGAAAATGTCAGCTTTGCCACTTATTACTGGTAATGCCATGTAAATTTTTAGGTTGTTCACAAATTTGGAATAACCTCTATCAAGTTTCCTTCACATGTGAGCTATAAGATTTCAGATGTTTCAAGTTTTCTGGTGTAATAATTCATCTTACCTCCCTTTAAATTAATGACCTTTATTAACCTAGCAAGGTTTTTGAGGGGTTCCAGATAGTGAGGGGTGCTGACATTTAAGCTCCATCCACTTCAGGGTAAATTTGCTCTATAAAAAACATTTTCCCCACCCCCGAGTATTTATTTGGAAAAATGTCAAACCTAAGGAAAAGTTGAAAGACTAGTATATAAATGTGTATACCATTCACCAAGATTCACCAACTGACATTTTGCTTTACCTCTTATTTTCGTCAGTCTCTATCTTCCCTTCCACCCCATGGTACACAGACAGACATCCCCCTGCCCCTCAAACATGTTTCAGATGATATCCTAAAGGAACAAGGACATTTTCCTACATAATCAACACTGTACCATGCCCAATAAATGAAACATAGTCATACTGTCTACTATACACTTTCCACTGCATTCAGAATTCCCCAGTTATCCTCAAAAGGCTTTTTATTACCCTTTGCCTTTCCATTTCCCTCCCCTCCCCTTTGTTTTCCCTTCCCCTTCTCTTCCCTTCCCTCCCCTTCTCTTAGCACTCCTTCCTTCACCTCCCTTCTCTTATCCTTTCCTCTCTTAATTGCCTTCCCTTCCCTGGTCTCACTTCCTTTTTTTCTGTCTATCTCTCTCTTAGCTCTTGTATCCCTTTGCTATGTTCCTATTAATCTTTGCATATATCCTTACTTTTTGGATCAAGATATTTCATAATCACGCTGTATTTTCTAGCCTCAGACCTAGAATCAGCCATTTCTACCAGGGAATCTTGGTTCGGGGACCCCTTACAAAGACAAGATACCTATTAACATCTGGTGGCTGGGAGGATGCCACTCTCTGTAGGATGCACACCATCCTGCTCAGTCTAGAGCCTTATGCTGTTCCCCCTTCTTTTGTGAGTCGTGTCCTTGAACTTGGCACTAAGGTACGAGGGAAGCCACTGATGCCAGTGACACCTGGAGGTATGAGACAGATGTAATTTGCTCCATGGAAAAGAGCTGAACAAAGCATCCTCAACCTCCTCTTCTGTATTCTTCCTGTGGTTGGGGGAGTCAGGTGAAAGGAGAGCAGGTCAGAGAGCCAGCATCCAGTAAAGGAGAAAGAAATGTCTGGAAGTTTTCCATATCTAAACACTCCCCCTCAATTGCTTAAGGTCCCACCCAGTCTCATCTCTGAGTCAGGACCATGTGGTGGCTGCCTGTGGAGTAGGTCTCCATTTGTATCTCTGTGCCTTATGGTGGGTTCTCACGAAGAACAACTTGAAGGTTTGCCAAGGCCCTCAGCTATGAGTTTGGATATTTTCCAGAAAGAGCATAAAGTTTCCCCTCACAAACTCTGGGAGGGCAACTTTGGAGAACTGAGAACACATGCTGAGCTGAGAAGGGTCTGCAGCCTGTGCTCTGAGGGTGGCAACTAAGTGTGACAACCCAGGGGCCTTACACAGACCTGTTTCCCTGGAGCCTCTGCAGTGCCCTAGTAAGTTTCCTTTGAGAGCTGTCTTTTGAAAGCCTTCCTAGAGAGGAGCTGATTCTGTAAAGGTGGTGCTAGTCGGAAACCAGAAGGCCAAACCAGCTGGCTGAGGAGGCAAGGAGCTCCAGGGATGGCCCTCAGTTAGATAGCACGTGCCCTGGAGAGGTCCTAGGGTGCACTGACAGGGCAGAATGGAGGGAGACACTGCTGAGAGCAGCCAGGTGGGCAGAAAGGCCTGGGGGCGCTCTCCTAGCTGCTGCCCTGGGTGGGAACCTACAGGGAGACCAAGGACCCTGTGGATCAAGGGGGCTCTTCCATTGGAAGCAGAGTTTGCCATCTCTGTCCTGCTTGGGCTAGTGGCTAAGGGAGGATGTTAGAACATCAGTGAACTTTCTCCTGTGTGATCTCTTCACCTATAAACCAGGGACTGGATAACTAGTTTTCATGCCTTTTTTTTGTTAGCAAAAATGAAGCCTTCTGTGGACACCCAATTAAGTAGAAGTGCAGCTGCTCTACTTGAAGAGGAAGCTGGGGCCCCCAAATCTTCCCAGAAGCCCCACCTCCACCTTCCTTCACCCTTCAATGGCCCCTGAAGGCCGTGCTGTGTTGTTGTTGTGTTACGTTTTTTTTTTTTTTTTTGCAAGCAAATTCCATCTGGAATAAAAAACAGAGGTCAAAAACATTTTCCTCATTTCAACATGCAAATGCAGGCAGAAAATTGATTATTTGGACTCCTGCATGGAATGCATTTACGTATGTTGGTATAGCAGGCGCAGGAAGTGCCTACAGCGCCATGTGTTTAGATAGCAGGGGATGAGAGCCGTCCAGGGGCCAGCGCACTGGGCCCCGGTGCATTGGGATTGCCAGAGCTATGTGGGCCAGATGAACCCACATGGCTGTGGGTCTCGACTGTGTGAAGTCAGTGGAGCAACAGGGTCCCCATCTGCACACGTCCAGGTGTCTTCTAAATGCTTCCTTTGTGTTTTTCTTTTCATTGGTCTGCACTGACACTGTGTAGAATGGCTATAGATGTCCTAGAAAATAGCATCAATTCTGGTAGCTTTGAGAAGCTTTATCCTATTCAATTTTTGTCATAGAAGAAGGTCCATTCATTCTATTTTTTGCCCAAGAACATAGGCGTATAAGAGCATTAGATAGGACCTTAGGCTTCCAGGTTTTAATTTTCAAAGAAAACCCCATGATCTTATTTGATCCCCACAACAAATTTGATCCTCAGAAAAGGAGGCAGGGTAGGCATTAGGCTTATTTCTCAAATGGACAGACAAGTCTCAGACTGCGAGGACTCGCTTGTGGACACGCAGCTGGTACCTGGTGAAGCTGGCACTGAATCTTCTGATTCTGTGAAGCCAGCCCCAGATGCTCAGTTCTGTCTAGATAGTGGATCAAATACAGGTGCTTAGAAAAGAGTTCTTTCGCTGAGGTTTCTGTGGAGAAGGCCAGCCATAGGCATCGTCCAAGGTGGACCCTTCAGGAACTCCGCCAAGTCTGCTCCAGGCTCCTACCTCCGCAGCACATCTTGGTGTCTGCCAGGGAGAGCAGTGCTCCTGCTTCTGCCTGGCCTCCAGATCTGATTGCTTTTCCTTTAGCTCCCCGGGGCAGCAGGATGTGGCAAGAGTCTCCTGATTTGAATATTGCTCGGGACTCTACTGCCAATGGGTTATGTGTCTTGGACAACTGCTCAAAGATATTGGGTGACATCATTGTTTCTCAAAGTGCCATTCTTGTCTGTCTGTGACAGAACTCTGTGTGTGTGTTTGTGTGTGTGTGTGTGTTTGTGTGTTTGTGTGTGTTTCTGGGTGACTCCCACTCCTACTTTTTTTTTTTAAGATTTATTTATTTATGCATAGAAGAGCTGGGGTGTAGGCCAGAGGTGTGGGAGGGTGAGAGAATTCACCAGAGACAGAGTGGGGAGCAGAACAGGCAGATCTACTGAAGTACACTGCTGAGGGGAGCAGTGGGCAAAGCAGGAGAGGTCTGCTGCGCCACTTGGGAAGCTCCCTCCCGGGGATCGAACTCATGCTACAGTGGCTGCAGATAGCTTCATAATGCTGAGACTTAACCCGTTGTGCCACAAGGAAGGCCCCCAACTCCTACTTCTTTAGAATATCTGGGGGTCTGGGTCACAGCCTCCTCTGGTGACTTGGTTTCCACCAACAACCTAAAGAGTCCCCAAGTACCCTTCCCACTCAGTCGCTCCTTTGACCCTGGGAGGGCTGAGGTTTGTGTAGGGAGGAGGTAGTAGCACTTGACAGTAGCTTTAAGTTGTTTCAGGCAAAGACTTGCAAAAACCTGAGCATCCAAGGAGGAAGTTACCAAGCAGGTGGTACAGGTCTTTGTGGTATGATATGCCCTATGGGCTTGTTTCAGGAACTAATAATGTGCGTTCTCAAACTCCGCTCATTCTAAGCAAAGGTATAAGGACATTCTTGTCTCTTGTTAAAATAAATGACTTTTCTGGGAGGATGCCTCTTTTTGCTCTTTTTTTCCTTAACTCTCTTAATTCAGGTGCTGCCTAGGGTTTGCACCCTAAGGAAGAACTAAATTCAGCCTTCCATTTTCCAAAGGAAGAGCTAAATTCTTCTTTACATTTCCCTGGGAAGAACATGACTGAAATAATATAGTGTATTGACCTAAGAACTGAGACCAGAAGCACTGAGATGAAGAAGGCCAGCAAGAGTCACATTTTAAAATATGTGCAACACTTATTATAATTGTTTTGCGCACTCATATGGTGTGTTAAAAGATTTCACACTTTATAAAGTCTAGTTTCCAAACTGAATATATTGTCTGGTACTCAGGTTGCATATAAAAGTTCCTGTAACAGCTTAAAGGGCTAGTCTTAGGAGTAGACTCACGTACCAATGATGATACTTTATGCTTATGAATTTGGATATTTTAATATATGAGAGTTGATATAGTCACCAAAAGTGTGATGGCAAGAAGCCAAATTCTAAAGGGAGGCCATTGTCTTAAAAAATGTTTAGTGTTTATAGCTTATGTGGGAACATAAGTTCTACTCACACAAAACTACAGGAAAGTGGTTTTGTGGTACAGAAATGTGTGACTTGGGTGATTGAATATGAAGTATTGACTTGGCTATACAAAGAGTGAATAGAACATCTTGCTGGATAATCTTATGACTATCCAAGGCCTCCTTAGAATTTAGAAATAAATTTAGAAACATATTTAATGTTAGCTAGTGCCTGTAGATTATTACTATCCTGCCCATGAGATCAATTTTTTGATCTCTTTTATCTGGGGTCCAGAGTTGGTAATTTGGAAATGAATTCTGGTCAAGAAGTGGGTATGATTCACTAGAACAATGTACAACATTTGGAACATGGAAATATAATTGGGCCCTGCTAGCATTTTGATGCTTTTTTCCCATTGTTCTTAATTCTTCAAAGATCACACATAGATCTATGGCCAGAGTTGCAAGTTGTTTCATATTCTGGGGCCTTATTCAACAGAGTCATGAGGTTCAAGTTTATTTTAAATGGCTCAGACCATGCTTCCCAGGCCCTTATCTCTCCTTGGTGGCCAGTCCCATGTCCACTGAGGAGCAGCTTCATTGCAGACAACCCAATAGCCAGCCAACTGGACACCGGCATCTACAGTCAGCGCGACTCTGACGTGCGGGCCGTCAGTTTCAATGGCTATTGCTTCCTCCCATCCAGTGATTCTACTAAAATAAACTGTTCAGGTGGGATGAAAATACCTAGGAAGTGGCCTGTAAATCTGAGTCGGTGGGAAAGTCTGCAGCAGGGAAAGCTCTGGGAGACACGTGTTAGTGATGAGAACAGGAATGTGGGATGTTGCTCATTCTGCCAAGGTCACTGTTTCCATGAGAAACATCTTAATTTGGGTTTAATATAGTTAGGGTATTTTGCATATGACTGTTCTTTATTTCAAAGTTATCACTACTTAAAAAAAATAATCGTTCTTAAAAGTTGCTGGGTTTTCCACTTATTTTTTAAATGGTACAAGACACATACATTACAGATAGTTTGAGACGTAAAGATAAGGGAAAAGAATCACTCATAAACCCTAACCCAATTATTATCTTTATTTATTCCCTTCAGGTCTTTTTTTTTTATACATATAAGTATGCTTTTATCTAGTTGTAACCGTAGTGCAATACAATTTCTGGTCCCTTTCCCACTTAGCATGTGTCACTTACATTTTCCCTTGTTGCTATATGGTCTTTATCCTCCTAATGGCTGCATGATGGTCCATTGTAGTGTATCATAATTTACTTAACCATTACCTATTGTTATCATTTTGATTGCTTCCAGTTTCCCACTGTTAGAAAGCCTGTAGTGATGGGCATCTTTGTGCATATTGTTTTCCCATATTTGTTCTATTTATTGCATTTTTGAAAAGTGTCATCAGGAACCAAGGTATTTACTCAACAGAGGGAATTACATTTGAAGCTAATGGGGAAATGGGACATTATTTAACAATTACAGTGGGAAAATGGGGCATTATTTAACAATTTGTTGGGTCTTCACTATCCTATAAATTGGGGAGAACTTGTAGCATTAAGGTATTAGTGCAATCATAGGTGTTTAGACATCTTAGGAGTACCTCTGACTCATTCAGAGGTCTTGGGGTGTCATTAGGCCTCTTCTGTCCTTAGCAACACGATTAAGTGCTTTGGTGCTGGTCTTCATTGCAATTTCAAAGCCATATGCAGATACTTAAGAGGCTGTGTGCGAGGGTGAAAAATCAGCATATTTTTTGGTCAACATCCTTTGGAAAGGACACCAGGAATATCCTGTTTCTCTAAACATCTAAAGTGTGAGTTTTGTGACTGTAATACCAATAGCATTCTTGTCACAGTCACTGTTAGTGACCTGATGCAGGCTGTGATGCCCTGCTTAATATTCCCGAGGTGCTCATGTATGGGCTATTACTGTGCCAGGATGGGCTTATAATTAGAGTGTAATTCTCTGTTTTTTTAAAGGTTACAAAGGTTTTATGTAATGAAACATGCTTAAGACTACTAGAACACTTTTTTGTCTGTCTTCCTACCTTTCCTTTCCTGGTTGAACTCTATTTCCTCTGTGTGAATCTGAAGAGAGTGAGTTTTGGAAAGCAAGAAACCAGGGTTCATGGTAGTGGGTCTCTGTGAGCTAATGGCAAGGAAGAAAAATAAGCATTGCAGTTTTTAAATGGGGTAAAAATCAGGAAAAAGGCATGCATAAAGGATTTATCCTTTCCATGAAAACATTGATTAATGAAATCTAGTATGAACGGGGTGTCACGCCCTTTAAATATTAGATTTCATTACTTAGTGGATGGTAGGCTTCTGAAAGGAGATATGCTGCCTCTGCCAGCTCTTTATGGATACAAATGTTTCATGCCCTTGCAGTGATCAAGGATGCAGATGCCTTGGGTAACCGAATCACTGGACAGGGTGAAACATTGTGCTGGACAGATGTGTTGTCAGGAAAGGGCTTTTGCTGATAAAAGGGACAGCTGCCCTCAGGGGGGTGGGGGAAGGGGAGTCAAGCAAGAGAGCAGGAAGTATGCAAGGGAAGGTGACCCAACCACACGAAGCCAGCCCCGAGAGCCCCCCAGCTGGGAAACTCCACCAGCTTGCTAGCTCTTCCGGTTCTAGCAGAGCTGGTCAGACATCTGGCCTCTGTTCTAATTAAAGTGGGCAACCAATTTGGTGGCTGCAGTGAGAAAAACAGCAGTGAAATCTTGATGGCTGTAGGGTCATAGCAAGGCCCTACATAATTCTTCAAGACTGAGACTTTGCCAAATTATATCCATTTCCTTATGGCCATTCAATTCAATTCCACTTAGATTTATGGAGTGCCAGCTCTATACAAAGCCCAGACACCGGCCCTCAGGAAGCCGTGGTCTACTGGGGAAGACAGGGAACAGTTGACTATGGTATCAAAAGAAGTGAATTAAAAACCATGATACAGGCCCAGACAGAGCACTATGGGAGAGTTGCGGAGGGGGCAATTTATTTTTTATGGAGAGAATCTAGGAAGGCTTTCTGGTGGAGGTGGCATTTACTCTGAACTTTGAATGTTGAAGTGTGATTCTAGGCAAACATTCTGGAGGCTCTCGAAAAACAGAAACAAATCCCTTAAATGAAATTTTCCACTTGGAATTCTCACCTCTCTTTATGGAAGTGAGATAAGAGATTCATTCTGGTAAGTCACAGATTTCCCCACATTATGTGGGTCACAGCTCAGGCCCCATAGCCTCTAAGACTAGTACTTAGAAAGATGGAACAAACCAGGAACATGGCTCTTCACCCAGTTCAAATTGTTGGAGAAGGATCAGTTTGGCCCTTCCATATCTGGCTTTATGCTTCAAACAGTGCATATGGTAATCTGTTACTCTCAGGAATAATTAAGCCCAATCTACCCAAGTTACCTCCAGTTAGGTAGTTAACCTGCACTTGGCTCTGTTGGTGGCATTGGCGACAGAGAAAGTGAGAGCTGCCCATCTCCATGCAAATGAGCCAGTTGGAGCTTATTTGTTAACCATTTTCTTTCCCTTCAGTGCCCTCTCTAATATTCCTTGACTGCCAGGGATTGGAAAAACTCTGATCTGATCTTTGTTACTGAAGGTGAAAATGATCTGCTATGTATATTTTATAAGAAAATGTGTTTTGTTTATAGCTCCACCCTTCAGCCCTCCTTTTCCCTCCCTAATAAGCTCATGTCAGAGCTCTGAAGTAAGTTTGCCATAATGGTAGCCTAAAGGACATATTTTGTAAAAATGAAAAATGAACATATTATTTGTATATCAATAGTGTAAAAAGCATTGATCAGTGCAAGAAGCCTGATGTTTTGCTTCTCTATTCCCCCTCCAACCCTCCTTTGCCTTCCCCTGCTGCCCCCTCCCTTCTTGCCCCCAGGTGCCCATGACTCTTCTACCATTTAGAAAGGGAGTTCTAGCCTGCCTGGGTCAGTTTGTGCTGGGATTCAGTCTTTAATATGAAGCCTTCAACGGCTGAGCCTCCAAAATGACTCTCTGACAGCCAGCCATTAATTACCATCATCCGCGTCTAATTCATTCATCCCTCTCCCTCTCATGTAGAGGGACAGCTAGGGCTGAGGGCACTCAGGGAAATGTAGGCATGATTCCACGTTCTTTATGCAGAGAGGGCTGCCGGAGACTTTGTTGGATGCAGGGGCTTTAATTGAATTGGCTTGCCAATAAAGCTGTTGTCATTCAGTAAGTGAATTTGTTGTACTACTCGAACCACAGCTGCTGCAGACAGCCCGGAATTTCCTGAAGGCAAGCCAGGCCTTGGGCTTGCCTGGGTTCAGCATTTTCAATTGATCCCGAAGGTCTTGCGGAGCATTCCCCTGCTGGGCCTACTGTTGGCACCCACTTGGAAGGCAGTGAGCTGCAGGGACAGGCTGGGATTGAGCAGGAACCTAATGAGCCAGTGGGGAGTGACCTTGGGGGATCTTGTAGGGAACAGGGAACCCATAGGAATGTGACAGGTGGCAACTGGCGGCCAGGAGAGCCTTGCCTACTTCTACTGGGTGTTTCTCCAGTCTCCAGATAGCCTCTGCCCTCAACTCCATCTAGCTAGTGGGTTTGGCTTTCCATTGTAAAAAAGAAATTGAGAAGATGACAGTTAATATATTTGTAGAGCTTCGTTTAAGAGGTTGAGCGGTACTGAGGAAATACTGCAGCGTTCGAACTGGCATTTGTTTCTGGGAGATTGTTGGGCCAGAAATGCTCCACCTCTCCCACAGTTTATAAAACATGGCAAGATTGGCAGGTTGTGTGATTTATGATAGCTTTAAAGTAACATCAAGATTAAGAAAAGTTTTTCAAAGGACTGTTGGGCCATTTTTATTTGCTGTGTCCAAGCACGTGTGCACGGACTGAACGCAAGCAGGACTGGCAGGCAGATTGTACGTTTTTGGTGACTTCACAATTTCAGCAGAAGGATCTCTCTCTGAGCTCTTCATGCAAAGGATCTCTCCCCCGCCATAACTAGGAATTCTCTGACCAGTGCCCAGACTTTTTCAGGAAGCCTATTCTCCAGCTATGGAGGACTCATAGCACAGAAGATACTTGATCTTCTTTCAGTTATTTAAGGGTGGTAGATTTTTGAGCCCCTTGCACCTGTCTCTGTGGTCCATCTGCCTTTTGACCTTTTCTGTGTACTTTCCCAGGAACTGGAGGAAGAAATTAGGAAGAATGTGTTAGATTTAGTTTTTGTTTGGATCTGGAAGTCCTGACTGCCCAGATGCTCTTTAAATTAAACCTATGTGTTGGCCCCCTATTCTTGACCTGACAAATGAGAACAGGATTGATATGTCACAATATGACTGCAAGATTGATTGTAAGGAACTTTGGGATTCTCTGAAAGCATGACTATGTGGAGTGAGGGAGGGTGAGGTGGCATGTATGTGTGCTCAAGTGTGTGTGTGTGTGTGTGTGTGTGTGTGTGTGTGTGTGTGGGAGAGAGAGAGAGAGAGAGGGGGGGGGGCTTACTTTGAGGCCTTACTTTGGGGTAAAATAGGGAAAATATTGCTCCTAACTCTAATAATTAAGCTAGCTGACCGTGACTTTCTCTAGGTATTACCATGCCTTTATAGACTTTTCCCACAAATCAAATCACGACAGAAGGTGTGACCATGAAAATATAATAATTATTGTTTTGTTTCAAGAAGGTGGATTGAAGTACAAATCAAATTGAAGGTCCATCTCTGAAGCTTCAGGTTTATGCTAATCCTCTTCCCCCACCATTTGGTTAACTTTAAAGGTCATAGCCAATTTTAAATTATGTAAATTGCAAACATGGTCTCTTTTCTTCCTTTCAAATGAGAAGTTTGTTTGTCCAAGCCACAGATATGAAACAGTAAGAGAAAACAAAACAAATGCAAGCTACTCTTCCCAATGGCATAAGCAAGCTTCTCAGTAAAGAACTTGGTGCCTCCAGTCTTTATTCTCACCATCAGGCCTCCTCCTGCACTTCCTGTTTGGTCTCTGGGCTTTGCAGCCTTCCAAGTATGCCCTGCTCCTTCCTTCCTTTCTTCCTTGTGCCATGTCTCTGCATCTTTTCCTCCTGATCTCATCTCATCAGTTATCAAATTATTCAATAATATTAAAATTTTAAGTGGTTTTGTCTTTATAAACATGGTTACTCTAACTGCTTCCCCAAATGGTTATTTTTCATTTATGGTGGTGGGATTACCAGCTGTTACCCCATGAAGAAGGCACCCTGACCCTGGTGATTAGCTCCGAGATGCTACTTCCCACCAACTTCTGTCTGGGTGGAAGACTTAGATCTGTGGTGAACTTTCTAAGGTAATAAATTCAGGGAAACCCAGCTGAGCCAAACTATCGTTATTATTCATTTTTGGTTTCTGCTTTTCATAATGAGTGCTTCTCTGTACTTCTCTTTGATAAGTGGGATTATGTCTCCATCTGAACTGGAAATGCTAAGTTGATGATGGTCTCTTGGGGATTTTGTGTCTTGCTCTGACACCTTCAGTGACTTCATCAGAATTTAGGTGTGTTAAGGGATCAAGGAATTCAGCTTATATGTATGAAGTTCTCAAGGTGTTCTCAGAGTCTGTTCCTAAGCCAAGTTCTGATATGGTCCCTGGGGGAGAAACCTTTTCCCGTGCCAAATGAATACAGTCAGTATGAAACTTCATGACGAGCCAGCATTATACCTTAACCATTTTATAACGGTGGCTGTGGAAAATGGTTCTGGAAAAAGTACAACTACAGTTGATGCCCTCTTGGTGTTCTCCTCCTTTGGTAATATGTACTCTCTTCACTTCTCTTTCAATATTCAGAATATAACTTTGGTTCCTTCATTGCTTTTCTTCTCAGTCTGGGGTATGTGGGGTGAGTTGGTAGTATGCCGGGCAAATCTCAGGATTATGGGATAATGGCACTTTTCCTGGAGCTTCTGTTTTACTTAATGATTTTTGAGGAAATGTTAATTAACAGGAATATTATTCCATTATGGAATAGAATATAAAGTTTGTGTTAATTCTAAATAAAATCAGGAAGCTTCAGATATCTGCTTAGGATACTCCAGCCTCCATCTCAGCCTCCAAAGGTGTGACTGTACTGCTCTCTGCTTGAGGTGGGGAAAGTTACAGGATCCTTGAACTAGTTACTCCTAAGATTTTATTAGAGTAGAGAAAGATTGATTTTCCTGACAGTGAATTTTAATATCTTTGGAGTGTGTATCTCACTGTACATATATCAAATTCAGTCACCCCTAAAAATGGTGCTAGATATTAGCAGTTGTGTTATATGCAGGTGCAGGGAGGACAAAAGACTGGTCAATTTTAGCTCTTGGCTTATAAAAATATCCTTATGGGCCTGTGGTCAATTGATGATCGTTTGAGGATTTGTCATTTGTGTGAGGACTGCTTTATGTTACAGATTTCCACTTAGTCTGCTTTTGAGAGTTTCTTCATGCAAGTTAGCTGTGATGAGTTGGAAAGCTATTTAACCAGGAACTGAAATATTAAATTTTACATTAGGCTCAAGGGAGAGTTGCTGACAAAGGCATCTTATTGGTGACCACGGGCTTTGGCCCCAGGCTCCATGTGAAACTCCTGGCTGTGTTGAAATCTGCCGAAGACCTGGCCCCAATCCAGTTGAGTAATTCCCTGCATCCTGGAGCTCTCACCCTGAGCTTGGTCTTTTAAGATGAAATCAAACCAAACCAAACCAAACCAAATTATAGGTCCTTAAGGAAGAGAACAAAGAAGAAATTCCTTTATAAGGCTACAGTAGAGTTGATCTAAGACACCCACCTTGGCCAAACCACAAAGGAAAAGGTGCCAGGCCTGTGTTGCCTCTTAGTGGCATGGGGTTTAGAAGAGGGAAAAATATGAATACAGGAAACCAGAAGGAGCACTAGGGCAAACAGCTCCATGCTGCTTGCCCTCCTTTCCTCTGAAGGAGGAGCTTGGAGTAGGGAAGAGGGGAGACTTAGGGCAGCGAGGCAGGCTAGATGGAGCAGGGGAAAAGCAGATGGAGCAGCTGTGGGAGAAGTTTCTCCTAATGGTCAGCATATGGAGCTAACCTTTTGTTTTCAACCGAAGGAAGGCCTTTGCTGAGAGAGGCAATGGCATCGCATCAGTGCCTTCTCTCGATTTATTTTCTTGCCCAGGTCCTCAGGCATGGTAGATGCTCTGTCATGGTGGGAGAGCCATCATTTTCTCCAGGTGGCTTTGCGTCACACACGTCCTTCTCTGGCGTGACGCCAGCACTGATGCTTGCACTATCCCTGAGAATGGGTTTGCTGAGCAAATTAGCAGTGTGAACAAGACTGCAGGAAGGACCGTTTATGTACCTGAGAGCAGACTATTTCCTAGCACATTGGTAGCTCCACTGACATATAATTTTAATGTGCTAATAGTAAGTGATTATTATCTAGTTAGTGAGTGTACCTGAAAGAAAGAAAGTCACATTTACTGTTCTCTACTTCAGACTTCTCACCAACTTAGACTTGCCAGCTGCTTGGAATTAGGGATATGACGAGCGCCAAAGTGGGCACTCGGCAACGGTGTCTTCTTGGTTTCCACAGGGCTCTGGCCTGTGCCTTGCCTCACTACACTCTCCCGCTCCGGACAGCTCGTCTCCCTCAGATGTCTCCAAGACTTTCTCTTGCATTTTTGGTGTTGAGTGTGCATGTAAGTAGGGTTCTTTTGCTTCAGAAGAAAAATAAAATGACAACATTCTATTTGGGGGCTTGAAATGCATGACTGAAAACATAAAGGTGACAACTGCGATATGCTTTTTTTAATGAGGGCAGAAATGTCAAGAGAAACCAGCCTTCCAGGAACAAAACAATAGTCTGTCAGTTACAGTGGACTTAAGACCTTTTCCTCTCTTGGAATAATGTCCTTAAAAATAACCAAATTTTCCATTCAATAGAAAAATGTTCATACCTCCCTTCCCATCAATATGAATTGTTGTCACCGAGCATGGGGCACTAGCAAGCCATATTGATTTTGGAAATTAAAATGGGAATGTTCAAGAACGTTTTCAAAGAATTATGTGGGATTTTAGCCATCTGAATGGCTTTCTTTTTAGGGTCAGTGAGAGTATTCTTGCTAAAATGTAGCCCATTGCTTTAGAAATAGTTTCCTTAATGTCTTTCCTGCCGCCCCTACTGGGTCTGTGCAGGAAATGTAAACCAACATACAATATGTGTGTTTATTTTCATGTCCCATTTTATGGGAGATTGGCTGGGATATTCCACTGAGGCTTTAGCTACGAACTGTTGACAATATGGGGAGAGCAGGGCAGGCTATTGCTGAAAGAGTTTGCAAGAGAAGAGGAACTCTGTAACCGTTGAGAGGTACTGGGAAGAGCCAGGCCTACCTGTAGGAGTTCTGATCTCAGAGAGGTGAGAGGGAGGTGCTCAATATGAAAACCAGCTGGCGTGTTGCCGAGCCATTAAATGGCATCCTCACCAGCCAGCCCCTGTGCCAGCACAGCGGTCTGTTGGGTCACCTCCTCTTGTGGGATGTTATGTCTGATGCTGTGTGGTCTTCCTGCCTCTGCTGACCACAGGAAACTCAGGATACCAAACACCCAATCCTTAGCCCATATGGGGTCGTTAACCAGGCAGGGGGCAGAGTCGCCTGCAGCACCGGAGAAGCCATAGATTGTCAAACCAGTTGTGTCCTGCCCACATGTAGGTGGTAGTTAAGCAAACCTTTTCCTGGGATCCTACTGGAAAAGCAATTTAAAAAGTGATTGGGTAGCATGGGGCCTAAGCAGGACATATGTGTCTGTGTGTTTCCTGTAGGATGTTAGAAATCTCAGTGCTAGGCCCATCTGTAAGACAGCGGTAGGTGTCAGTGGGAATGCAAGTTCTTCCTGCAGAAGAAAGGAGTTAGTGTGTTTGCATTTTAAGCTCACGAGCAGCTGTAGCCCGGACCATCACTGCAAGCACTTTGGGGCTGGAGGCGCAAAGGGCTCATGCTTGCCAGTGTTCTGTGGCCATGTCCAAGCTGTAGACTGAAATACTGTATAAACTTCCAATTTGATTAGGATTTTGTCTCATGTTTTTAAACAAGGAAATTGAGGGGTGTCAAATTAATTTTGTAGTCTTGGTCACTTTTTAATTCCAGTTGGCCATACTGGCCTAGATTTGTGCAAATACTGATTCCAGGAAATAGTCAAAGTACTAAACTTGGTAAATAAATGTGTTTATTTTACAAATGGATTCAAGATGAGACACCAGCACTTCTCCAGGGCATTTCTGTCCCTGCCTGTTCATTTTAGCAGCTTGACCAAATGAATTCCCTTCCCTTAGTATAATATTTAAATGGACTTCTGGCATCTGATGCATTGCCTGCTGCTCCAATTCCCTAGGAAAGACATTTAAATAGATCTTGACTATCTTGCATCTACTCTGAAAGCCAATCCATTAAAAATCCTGGTCACTTCTCTCTCTAATTTTAGATGAGCCATGTGGAATTATTGGCGTTTGCGAAAACTCATCAGAGCGGAACATTTTGGATTTAATTTTTTAAACTATTTTTCCCCACCTCTTTCCTACTAGAAAAATGAACAAAAAGATAAATAAGAAAAGGTTGCCATGAGAAGTTCACAAGCTGTCAATAGAGAGTTCGATACTAGATGAAGCCCTAGTTCTTTGGGGGAAGATTCTTACTTCCCCTTCTCCTAGTTTCCAGCATGAGAAAGGGGAGAAAACTTGCCAGTTGTTCCACCTCCCAGGAATTCATAATCTGGTTGAGGAGATAAGTCCCCCATCCAGCGGGTAGCCCGTGTGACACGGGTCATTTGCTGAGCACAGGAGGGCAGAGGGGTCACTTGAGTCAGCCTGATGGAAAAGCGAGGATAGAGCATGTGACTAGCAAGGGGAGGGGGTGCTGACAACAGCATAGATATACTGAACACAAGAAGAACAGCGGGCCCTGAAATGAAAGGTGGTGAGCCAAGATTGCGTTGGAGGGACCTGGCCAGCCTGATGGCACCCGCAGGAAGACAGGGGGTCCTGGGGTGAGTAGTAGGACATGGGGGTTGGGAGGGAGTATGCGTGGGCTGGCAGAGGCTTTGAGTGTCGGGCCAGGGCGTTTGGCTTTGGTGTCCTTGTGCCAGGAAGTGGTGGAGATGGCTGAAGCCCAGGGAGGAGAGTGTAGAGAGGCCGCCGTTCTCCATGTTCTTGGGTGACACAGATGTTACTTCGCAATGTGGGCCCAGACGAGAACTTCCTACAGGTAGAGGCCAAAGCATTTCTGAGTTAGGGGAGGTAGAGAAGGTTGACTGGGGTTGACTGGGAAGATGTCTAGGAAGAGGAGGGTTTTGAGGTGAGGGTGTTGTACTCAGTAGTGCTTAGACCCATCTTCCACCGCAGGAAGATGGTTATTAAGGCAGCCCTGGATCCTACCTTGGCAGTCAAGATGTATGAATAAAAAGATATTGGTTGCCGAATTTACTTCCTGTTCCCTTTCTCCTGTTCAAAATAGTAAATTTTTTTTTAAACAGATGTTTTCCATTTTTTTAGCACCTTGTGGGGTTGCAGGGTGTGTGTGGGGCAGCAGCTGGTGCCAACATCTTTCATTTTTTATGTTCTGACTGTGGGTTGGAGTTAGAATCAGGATTTAGAAATGGGGAAGCGGTGGCGCGTGGTCCTGTGTCCTGACATCTTCTACATCTCAGGTCGCAGTTGGCCCCTTACTAGTCCAACAGGAACCCGCTGGTCAGTAGGATGCTCCTTTGTCTTTTGTAAATTGTACCTGCCTTTGGTAAAAATACAGAAAGTTTTCTTTCCTCCACTTTCTTGCTCTGCATGAAACCACTGTTAATAATTTGGTGTTTCTCTCTTGTATTTTCTACTTTGCAGATAACATTGATAGCTGACTTTTGCTAGGAGCCCGTATGTGCCAGGCAGACAGTGTTCTAAGTGCTTTTGACTCATGAACTCGTTCAGTCCATACATCCATCCTAGGAGGCAGGTCTTACGATTTCCTCCACCTGGCATTTGATGAAATTCAGGCGCTGAGAAGTTAAGTAATTTCTTGAGGTCATACAGATAGTAGGAGGCAAAGTCAGGATTGATACCCAAGCAGTACTGAATCTATGCTCTTAATTATGATTTTATGCTGCTTCCATGAATGTGGAGATACACACACACACACACACACACACACACACACACACAATTATATAGTTAGTTCTTGGTTAGAAATATAGAATCATACTATACATGCTGTTCCACAGTTTGCTTTCTTTTTTTTAGTAAACAATAAAGTAGGCATTTTTTTTCATGTCAGCACATGTAAGTTCAGTTTATCCTTTTAAAAATCTGCATAGAATTGTAATGATATACTACTATTTTTTAAAGATTTTTTTTTTTTATTTATACATACAAGCTGGGGTACAGGCCAGAGGCGTGGGGCGGTGAGAGGGTTCACCAGAGACAGAGCGGGGAGCAGAACAGGCAGATCAGAAATACACTGCTGAGGGGAGCATCGGGCAAGGCAGGAGAGGTCTGCCGTGCCATGTGGGATTCTTCCTGGCCGGGTGTCGAACTCGCTTCGCCGCTGCCGACAGCTCCACAGCGCAGCCCTTAACCGCTGCGCCAGCGGGGAGGCCTATACTACTATTTTTTAATGGTTCACCTATTGCTGGCCATTTGGGCTCTTTCCGGATTTCTGCTATTACCTACTATATGGCACCTCCTGTCCACAATAGCAGCAGCAACAACTACCATTCATTACTGAACGGTGTGCTTGCTATGGTGGGATGGCCCTTTCCACATACGAACTCCTTTAAGGATGCATCTTTGTGTAAGTGAGCAAGTGCTTCTCCAGGTTAGGTGCCTGGGAGTGGGAGTGTAAGGTTAGAGGCCAAGGGCATCTAAAATTTTGATTGCAACTCCAGTTTTCCTCCAAAAGGGGTGAGGATTTATCAAGTGTCAACTTTCAGCTCAACACCCTGTTGGGCATTGTTTGGAATGCATGGACATACAAGCTTGGGGACTTCCCAGAGGTTTGGAAGGGTGGAGAGACATGTTGGTGCAGGTCACCAGGTGATTCCAGCAGCCTTTAGGCAGGGCAGGGCTGGCAGCAGGGCTGGGGCCCTACTGGAGTGCAGAGGAGGGAGGTCTGTCAGCAGTGGGAGATACAGGGGAGCTTTGGAGGAGGAGGTGGACTGCTGGGGCTTGGAAGGACAAAAGGATTTGGAAGGGATGGGGTGGGCAGCAGTCCTTTTGAGGTACCCCAAAGAACATGGCTGGGGGAGGGCATGGTGTAGTTTAAGCATGAGCCATGAATTGAGGCGATTGTGGTTCTGCTGGCAGCAATGACTGTGTGCTAGGAAGGGGGCACCGGCCACCTGCCTGCTGCCTGCTGCAAGAAGAGCAGGTTAGGGGTGGAAACCAAAGCCTGTCTGTCCTATGTCTAAATTTTTTAAAGTTATAAATAAAGCTAATAAATATGTCCTATGCTTCTGCCTTGACATATAAATCTCCATAGCAGCCTGGAATGGGTTGGAATTTAGAATTCTCAACTCCATGGAACAGGACACTGGAAGTTGGTAAATTATGTTTCCAGATTAGCGCCATTCAGAAAGGAACTAGGACTTGTGATATTGGGGTATTTCCTTCGTCACTGACTAGTTCTCTCTGTCAGTGCAGAGGTCTGGGGTGCTGTGTCTGTTTTCAAGACCAGGTGATCGAGGCCCAGACACGCAAGTGGGTACCTGGACACACACAGTTTGGAACTCTCAATCTCTGGCTTGAAGGTGAGATGTGGAAATAGAAGTATCCCTCTGCCTCCTCCCTCCCCACCCCACCCTAACCAACAAAGCAAGAAATGCAGGTGCTCGCCTTTGACTTTCTGTTCTGCAATGGAAATGGTCTCCCGTGTTTTTGTTTCACAAGCGCAATTAAGGTTTGATTTCAATACTATAATAGGGAAGCGAGGGCGATGGTAAGAAACCCAGAAGTTGAATGCAAATGATTGAGCCATTTTTAATTTGTTCAGTGTCGTCAGGTAGGGGGAAATTCTATCTTTAAATATAACAACCACTTTGAGCCATGTATGGAAGTGGCTATGTAAGAAATGCTTGGTGATGCATTGCTAAAGTTGTAAAATTTGTACCTCTCTAAACAAGGACATTCAAAAGTGAAGTTTCTCACGGTTGTGCTAACATATATATGTTGCATTACCCGTGCAATTCTGCATCATAAATAATGGATTTACAAGCTTAACTACTACTCAGGAATATTACAGGTGTGGAATGTGGCTAAATTAATGTCACTGCGAGACCCTTAGCTTTCGTCATGGAGGTTTCTTCCGCCTAAGGCTGGGACCAGAATGGGGGAGGCTGGAGAGAGCTACAGCCGCCTGGGTCTGCAGCTTTGCCTAATGAGCAAAAATACTGTTTTGGACTCCAGAATCTTGAAGCTTCACAAGCCACAAATCATGGGGAAGGAGAAATCAAGCATTAAGTTTGTCCCCAGATTATTATTGAGCGGAACAGTCTGGAAATTGTAGGGTCTTTCTAAGTGTCAGCAGGGGCCTCTGTGAGGTCCAGTGACATGGTGGTGCTCGCTTTTACTGCTGCTCTCTCTCCGTTTCTGGTGTTACTGCTCATATCCTTCTCACGGGTGTGGAGAGCTGCCTGAACGTAGCTTTGCCAGAGCTGGAAGCAGTGCTTGGGGGGAGAGTTTGGTGGCAGGAAGTGCGTGCAGCCAGGACAGGCGTTTCCTCAAATCCACACAGGCCACAGGATAAATCACACCTGCCCGAACTTATCCATCCAGGAGGAATGG
Source organism: Scalopus aquaticus (assembly GCA_004024925.1). Classification (NCBI taxonomy): domain Eukaryota; kingdom Metazoa; phylum Chordata; class Mammalia; order Eulipotyphla; family Talpidae; genus Scalopus; species Scalopus aquaticus. Next base: position 33,693 of record PVIJ01001195.1, on the reverse strand, counting down.
GGTGAACAGAGACTTTGGAGGTAGCAAAGGAAGGAAAACACGGATACCGTATATGTTTGTGTCATGAGGACTGGCGGGGGGACTTTCAGGTCAGTTTCCTGCCCTGCACCTGGGCACAGAGGCAATGTGGGGTCTGCCCCAAATGGGGTCCAAAGCTGACCCTAGTTGCTTGCACCCTGTAGACAACTTGCTGCCAGGTACTCGGCTTCCCGTGGAACCTCCTGGGACATTGGTGTGGGGCCTGCAGGCTGCCTGACAGGAGAAACGAGTGTGTCAAGGGTGGTGTGGCTGGTGTCTCTTTCATTCAATAGAAAGAACTGGAATCAATTAACCAGGAAGTTGTTCTTGTGCACCTTTTTGTGTGTTCTGCTGTGCTTGGGGCTGGAGGATGCTAAAGAAGTAGAACACCAGCCTTCTCCTGAGGATTCCCAGCCTTTGTCACAGCACTGAAGGCAGACACACACCCCAGGGAGCAGCCCTGCGATGGCGTGGGGGCCCAGGGCAGAGGAGGGGAATCTTTGGGCATTGTAGTCAAGAAGGCTCATGGAAGAGACAGTGGTGAAGCTGGCATAAACCAATGGAGGAGGATTTCCATTAGCCCCATCCAATACCTAGCAATAGCTTTTCTGGTTTGAATTTGGTATCAACTCCCAATTGCAACCCGAATGCTGGTTGGCTGAAGACAAAACTGTCACCTTGCTCTCCTTTCCATGCCTGTCCTGCTCATGACAGTTGTGATAAGTTTATAACCAGTATTATGCCGCCAGATGGGGCCTTTGCTTCTGGTGCAGAGAACGGAATCAACCCACTGGGTTCTCATCAGAACAGGGAACCATGTGCATGTCTGGCTGGATGCATCCTAAGACACCTTCTCCCCGGGGGCCCTGAGAGGAGACATTTGGCATGGTGCTTGCGTCAGTGGACAAGGCCTTGGGAAGGGGAGCCGGAGAGCCCCGACTGGCTTCTCTGAGACTTGTTAGGTGACCTGTTACTGATGACTGTTCTCCTCAGGCAGCTGTGTGTCCCAGATGAGTGACTTCTGCTCTCTGGACTCAGTTTCTGAATCTGTGGGCTGAGGATGAGCCAGATGGCTGTGGAGGTCTCTTCCAGGTCAGCTCTCTCCTGTCCCAAAGGCACAAGGAGGCAGGTGGGGAGGGCAGTGGAGCAGAGAGGAATTGAGAGGAATTCCCCAGCAGAGGCTCTCAGGAACCACACAGTTCCCCATTCTGGTGCCACCTGCTCAGGGGGTGCTGGTAAGAAGAGTCCTGCTCTTGAAGGCTGCATGGATGAGTGATCTGGCCCCTCACTTATGCCCTGAGGTTTCTCGGGGTCTGCATCTGGACAGTTACAGAGCCCTTACTTAGGCTTCTCCTGACTTACCAGGAAAAGTTTAGTCTTGCTTTGGGCAGTCTTACTTTAGTCTTGCCTGGGTCCTGGAGAGGGAGCCTTTGCAATGGACCGTCTGGGGACTGCAACAAGGGCTGTGCCACCATGGCCGGGGGCAATAGGTCAGCAGGCTTAGGTCTAGGGGAAATACCCCAAGTGCCTCCCTGGGACTCCAGGGTGCAAACAGGCCCTCACACCCATTGCACCTGCTGTCTACAGCGCTGCGGTCAGAAGAGTTTGATGGAGTGCTGCACAAATGCTGGAAGGTTCCTTTAGGAATGAGGCCTGGGAAGGAATGATGGCTTGTCCAGAGTTGCATAGCCAGTGTGGGATGCAGTTGCAACTCAAGTCTGCTGACTCCTGGTTCCTTGTGCTTTCTTTTCCACCAGCTTGAGAGAGGGTGGGAAGCTTGGTGTACTATGGATTGAAACTTGAACTGATCCCTCTGGGGCTCAACTCATTCTCTAAAAATGCATCTGAGGAAGTGAGAGTGCAGGGCCTCTGTTCACACGTTGGAACCATAGGTGGGGCACGTGCTCTCAGCTCCAAGCAGAGCAGAGAAAGTTGTGAAAGGGCAGCCAACCAAGCACTTGTGTGTGTCCAGCCTTTAGCCGTCAATAGTAGGCCGCCAAGGAGCTTTAAGGCACACACCTCACAGCGATGCCATTGCAGCTGGCGAGGCAAATTTACTTTCCAAATCAATTGCAGAAGCAACTAAATGCATGCTCTTGTTTGTGTCATGAAATAGAAGAATATATATTTATATTTGCATAAAGAAAATATGGAAGGATACAAAAACTAATAAAAGTGATTAACTGAGCTAGCATGTGACAGGAGTGGGGGAGGGAGATGTTGTCTTTGGTACCATTTAGTTACAAAAATCTTCTGAACTAAGTGAATGTCTTATCTTTGCAAAAAATTTAAATATAAACAACAAGTCCAATCAGTTAAATGCTTAATTAGGTGACAAGTAGCCAAGGGAGTTCAGGAAAAGCAGAGGTTGGGAGGTTTCCAGGAACCTTCTCAGGCTCTTGGAGGAGTAGACCTGGAAGGGACTCGAGGTGCCATTCTCTCTGAATTCCCAGGATCGTGCTGGCAGGATCGGAACAACTGCCAACCCATGGACTTTCTAGTGTCCCTCACCCAAGGATTCCTAAGCCCCATGCCATGTGCTGGGCAGTGCTGATCCAGGGGTCATGGTGCATTAAGTGGTCAAACTGTCCTCAATCGTCTATGTACACCTTGAGCCTGAATACCAAGGAGATGTCAAGAGTACCAGAGGAAAAAAGCGGTACTAAGGAAAAAATGTTCAACATCACTTATAATCAGGGAAATGCAAATGAAAACCACAATGAGATACCACCTCACGCCAGTAAGAATGGCGCACATTAAAAAAACAGGTAACAACAAATGTTGGCGAGGATGTGGAGAAAAAGGAACTCTCCTACACTGCTGGTGGGAATGCAAATTGATCCAACCACTATGGAAAGCTGTATGGCATTTCCTCAAACTGCTAGAAATGGAACTCCCATATGACCCGGCAATACCACTACTGGGAATCTACTCAAAGGACACAAAAACACTAATCAGAAAGGATACATGCACCCGCATGTTTATTGCAGCACTGTTTATAATAGCTAAGATATGGAAACAATCCAGATGCCCAAAAATAGATGACTGGATCAAGAAGATTTGGTACATATACACAATGGAATACTATTCAGCATTCAAAAAAGACAAACACATGCAATTTGCAGCAACATGGATGGATCTAGAAGGGATCATGATCAGTGAAATAAGCCAGAAAAAAGAGAAAATTATCGAATGGTTTCACTTATAACAGGAATATAGGGGAGCCAAATAAAAAGAGACATTCAGCAGGGAAGGAGGGGAGGGGAAGGGCTCAAGAGTGGGGGAGAGGGGAGCACGGGGGACTATGGTGATGGTTCCACGGGTGAACAGGTGATGGGTAACTCATGGGGACCACACAATAATGTAAAAGATATGAATAACAAAACTAAATTATATATATATATATATACAAAAAAGGTACTAAGGGGTTTGGAAGAAGGATAAAATTAGGGAAAGCAGTAGAATTAAGGTAACATTTGAAATAATTCTGAAAGGATGGGTCATATTTTGAGTCAGTGTGAGTGGAGAGAACATGAACAAAGACAGACATGCATGTTCTAAGATTTCTCAGAATTTCTGGAGACCTGGCCAGTGATCTGTTTCAGTAGAGCGGAACCCTGGGTAGAGATCATGCTGTGTATTGTACTGAGTGCCAGTCTGAGGTATTTCTTTTTTAAATTCAGTAGAAAATGGGGAGTAATAAAGATTTGGTAGAAGTTCTAATTTAATATTTCAAAAGATACAGTCAACTCAGTGATGCCTTACATGGATTTATAGTAGAATAATTAGAATTTGCATATGTTGTGGAAAAGATACTTTTGGTAAAATAGTTGTACGTATATATGCAGAATGTGGTAATAAGGTTTAAAACACTTAAGTTGGTTGGAGGAGGTGGTAGGTGAGGTGAGGGGTGGTGACTTGGAAAGTACAGTAAGGTGAGCTTTACTGGAGTAACTTCTGAAAGCTTTTCTGGTCTCTGATGTAACTTGACCCCTGCCTATGGGGCTGAATAAAGTCATCCATTTGATTGTCTTATTATTCCCACCTGAATAACTTGTGATTTTGACTCCCTTCTCTCATCCTTCCCCGCAACCTTCTGCAAAATTTCCTACTTATACAAATACTCTTGGGATGCTCTGAGAGGCACCGTGTATAGATCAGCTTGTACCTGCTTGTGGACCTGAAAACTTGTGGCATGTCTTGCTCCTGTGTCTTATTGAGGGCCATGGCAGGGAGGAGTGGGGCAGGGGGATGCCTTCATCTTCATTAGTGGGCCTCCCAAGAAGGGCTGCTTGCACACTGATGTAGTCCAGGATTTAAAGAAACATCTCTTTTTAATTTTTAATTGACCATCATTTATATACAGTAAGATGCATGTATCTCCAGTGTCCAGTCCAACGAGCGTTAATCATTGTATATACCTATAATAAAAAAAAGATATAGAACACCCCAGAAATTTCTCTCATATCCCTTTAAAGTCAATTTCCTTACTCCTCACAGGGAATCACTTTCTTGTTTTCATCATTTTAATTAGTTTAACTGCATCTAAATGGACTCATATAGTAAATTCTCTTGTGTCTGGCTTTTCCACTTAAAAGAATGGTTTCAAGATTCACCCACAATGTTGTGTGTCAAAATAGCTCATTCTTTGTACTGTTAAGTTATATTCCATTGTAGGGATGTGTCACAGTTTGCTTTCCTGTTCTCCTATAGATGGATATTTGAGTTACTTCCTATTTTGGCTATTATGTATAAAATGGCTATCAGCATTCTTGTGCAAGCTTTTGTTTTTGTTTCTTCTAGTAACTACCTAGTAGTGAAATTTCTGCACCCATAGGACAGATTTATTAACTTGATAAGACACAGCCAAATTGTTCTCTAAAGTGATTTTTCTATTTTATACTTATATTGGGCGCTATGTAAACATTTTACCTGTTTTGAAATTGATAGTACTTTTTATTTTAATCACGCTGACAGATAGGAAATTATGGTTTTAATTGGCACTTTGAGAGATGTCTTTGCCTTAAAAAAATAAGGGCGTTGTTTCTTAAATGTTTGAGTTGTAGTTATTCTTTATATATGCTGATATGCAGCCTTTATTAGATATACATGTTGTCAATATTTTGGCTTAGTGTGTGGATAGCCTATTCATTTTCTTTTGATGTACAAAATTATTTCTGTTTTGATAATACTCCAGATATGATGATGACATAAAAAACTATCCCTCAATTTTTGGAATTAAAGTAATGACAGCATTTTATTTTGCTCATGATTCTATAGTTCTAGTAGTTCTCCATAGTGATAGCTTGTCTTGGCTGCCTTTGGTGTTAGGTGGGTCCCCATAAGCCTGGGTACAATAATCATCTGCCAGCTTAATCACTCATAGCTGGCTATTGATACTGTCTGTTACCTAGATCTTAGGTGGGGCTGTTGGCAGGGATATTTACCATGGCCACTCTGTGTGACTGCGTCCTAAGGGTGAGAGTCTCCTGAAAAACAGAGAATCCCATGGAAATTGTTTCCCTTTTCTGACCTACCTCCGGAAGTCATACAACATCACTTCCATTTTATTCTAAGTATTGGAGCAGCTCCAAGCTTACCCTGATTCCAGGGGAGGCTTAATTGAATCCATTTCTCCATGGGGGAGTTACAAAGTTTTGAAAGATCTTGTGGGGCTGGATATATTGCTGTAGCTGTTTTTGAAAAATACATTCTGCCCCAGATTAATTCTAATATATAAATTTATCCTTTATTGGTCAGTGTTTTCTGCAGTCATCCTAAAATATCTTTGTCTGCCCCAAGATCACAAGGGCATTCTTCTGTTTTCTTCCAGAGTAATTGGTTCTAGCTTTTATATCTATATATATATCTATATATATTTTAAAAAAAATATATTTTTTTATTGTTATTTATATATTTCCTATTTTGTATTCCCCTTAGGTAACCCACCACTAATTCACCCGTGATCCATCTCCGGGGTCCCTTGTGTCCTTTCCTACCCCATTTTGTGCCCTTATCCTCCCCTCCTCCCGCCCGCTCCCCAAACCCGCTGAGTGTCTCTCTCCTATTTGGTTTCCTTACAGTCCTGTTATAAGTGAAACCATTTGATATTTTTCTCTCTCCTTCTGGCTGACTTCACTGAGCATAATCCCCTCTAACTCCATCCATGTCGCTGCAAATTGCATGTGTTTATCTTCTTTGAATGCTGAATAGTATTCCATTGTGTATATGTACCACATCTTCTTGATCCAATCATCTATTTTTGGACATCTGGGTTGCTTCCATATCTTTGCTATTGTAAACAGTGCCACAATGAACATACGGGTGCATGTATCCTTTTGGATTAGTGTTTTTGTGTCCTTTGGGTAGATTCCCAAAAGTGGTATTGCTGGGTTGTATGGAAGCTCCATTTTATATTTTAAACCTGTGATCCCTCCTTCTTGAACTAATTTTTGTGTAAGGAGTGATGTAAGTGTTGAAGTTTTTTTGGTTTGTTTTGTTTTTCATGCAGATATCCAGCTGAATCAGGACTATTTGTTAAAAAGACAGTTGGCCATATATGTATGGTTTGATTAGTGGATTTTCTGCTTTGTTTGGTTGATCTGTTTGTCTGTTCTTGTATCAGTGTCACACTATATACCTTTATGATAAGGCTTGAAATTACATAGTATAATACCTCCACATATGTTATTCTTTTTCAAATGTTTGGATTATTCTGTCACCATATACTTTTAGACTCAGTTTGTGAATTTATCTAGTGTGACATTAAATCCATTAAAGAAATTGTTCATTTTTGATGTTAAACTTTTCATTTCTGCCATTCCCACTTGGGTCTTTTTGTATAGATTCTTTCTTTCTCCTGAAATTACTAATCTGTTCATTCATATATTTTTCTACTAGATTCTTTAAAATATAGACATGTATACACACACACCAACAAGTATACATTATACACACGTAAAATTTTGGCATTTTTTGTAGTGTTGATTTGTTGGAGACAAACTCTGTTTTTGTTTATCTGGAAATGTTTGAATATTGACTCTGTTTTTGGAGAATATGAAATAGTAAATTGATAGCTTTTTCCATCCATTTAGCACTATAGAAAAGTTGTTTTAGTTTTCTGGCCTCATGCTTATGGTTGTTCCCTTTAAGATGTGTATTTTTTTTCCTCTGGCTCCTTTATGAGTTTTCTTGAGTCTCAGCAATTTAACTATGACATGTCTAGGTGTGGTGTGGTTTTCTTTGTATTTATTCTGCTTGGGTTCACTGAATTTCTTGGAATTATGATTTTATTTTGGGAAGTACTTGGTTATTATTTCTTTAAAAAAAGAAAGAGAAGAAAAAACATATTTGCCTTGTTATCGCTCTCTTTTCCTTCTGGAACTCCAATTACATATTTTCTAGACCATTTGATATTAGCCCACTGTTGTAGTTTCTTTTCCCCTTAGTTTTACTTTTTGTTATTGTTTGGATAGTTTCTGCTGATTTGTCTTCAAGTTTATTGATCTGCTATGTCTAGTTTGGTGCTAAAACCATTAAATTACTCATTTTTGATATCATAGTTTTCACTTCTGTCATTTTCATTTGGGTCATTTTTTAATAGTTTTCTTCTCTCCCTTGAAATTATTAATTATAACTCAATGAAAAGAAAATGAACTCAGTCAAAAAAATGGGCAGAAAAGCTAAACAGAAACCTTTTCTAAAGAAGAAATACAGGTGACTAATAGGCACATGAAAAAATGTTCAACATCATTTATCATCAGGGAAATGCAAGCCAAAACCACAATGAGATCCCACCTCACTGTCATGAAAATGGCCCATGAAAAAAAAACCCAAAACAAAAACAACAAATGCTGTTAAGTGTCTGGGAAAAAAGGTGGTCAGGCCCCTGTGGGAAACAGTATGAAGGATTTCTTAAAATATGAAAAGTAGATCTACCGTAAGACTCTGGTTCCATTCCTAGGTATCTACATAAAGCATGCAAAAACACTACTTTGAAGGGATGTCTACACTGCATTTTTCATCACAGAACTATTTATAATAGTCAAATTATGAAGCAGCCAGTGCCCAACAACAGAGTAGTGGATTAAGAATGTCGTGTGTGTGTGTGTGTGTGTGTGTGTGTATGAGATATATGGTGGGATACCATCCACTACAAAAAAGATGAACTCTTGCCAGTTGTGACAACATATGGAACTGGAAGGCATTATGATCTGCGAAATAAGTCAGAAGGAGAAAGAAAATACTGGATGATGTCACTCATATGTGGAATATAGAGAAACAAAACAAAGTAACTGACAAAACTAAATCAAAATGAACCCTTAGAAATATGACTGCAGAATTGAGGCTACTAGACTGCAAAGCAGGGAGGGAGCCCAGTGGTCTAGGGTAAAGGACTATGAGTTCTTTGGGTGTGGAAACATACATCTGAAGTGGTGTGAACCTATTTCCCCAAATGATAGATAATGTTATAAACTGATGTTACCTCAGTGAAATAAAAAAGTTCTGGCAGTTTTCTGCTGCCCCCCACCCATGGTAGATTTCTCTTTTTCTGCTTCCTTCACTGGTGTTCAAAGTACCTTGGCTCTTTTCCCACCAGGAAGACTTCATTGCTCTTGGAAATTTAGTTCACATTTGTATCTTCACCTCTCTGTTGGTTTTAACACAATTGTGATTTTGTAACTTACCTGACTTATTTTCATTAGTATGGTAGGAGCAAGAATCCTTTGTGATTTTCTACATTTTAACTGGAAATAGAAACCAGTTCTTTCTATTTTTATTTACTTATTTTTTTATATCTAGTACTAAGACAACTACCCATACAGCTGAGCTAAGGATAAGTTTGAGTGACTCCAACTCTAAATTCCTGCTATGCCAAAGGCTTTCTGTTGGGTGAAGCTCATAATTTCTGACTCATATTTTAGGAGGATCTGTCCCCCAATATGCTCTTCATACCCCATTGAATGGGTTTCTGTTGGGCCCACCCCATCAGTGTCATGGTGTTATCTGTATCTGACTATGCAAGCTGTGGCAAACCACCTCACTCCTTACTCACACATTCCAGTCCACTGGAATGAGAATACCTTGCAGATGGGTATCCTTAGAACATATTCAGGTTAGTGACATCAGACCTACAACGATGGGAAAAATCTCAGGGGAGGGACCTGGGTAGGAAATTCCTACCTACTAACATTTACTTTGAGTTTCCTTTTTGCACAGTTAATCCTCATGGTAGTCCCTTGAGGTAGATATTCTCATTTGATATAAGGAAGCTGAGACTCAGGTTATATAACTTTCTTAAATGGCAAATCTAGGATTTTAACTCAAATGTGATTGACTTTTTTTCTTTACCAACATGGAGGAAGGCACAGGAGAGAATGGGAGTGGGCTCACCACTGCTTCCCAGTCTGGCCTGAGACTGACTCTTCTGGTGCTGCAGTGGAGACTCCAGTTTCTGAGACCAGATCTTCCCATCAGGTCCCAACCACGTATTCCACGGGTGATTATGAGCAGTTTATTTAACTTTTTTTCCTGAATAGTATTTTTCTGTGAAAATCTGAGCTTCACCTAATCCTTTGAAAACACTCCTGAGAAAAATTGGGAACAGATCCTACATGATTCTCCTTTTCAGCAGGCCTCCCTTCCAGTAACTGGATTTATAGGAAGAAAGGGAGAGAAAACAGCAGCCCTGGTGCCCACCCCAGCCTCTACCCACCCCAATCTGCATAATCCTCTCCATGCTGGAGGCCACCTCACTCTTGGCCTCTTCTCCCTGGCACAGCAGCTAACGCAAGGAAAGCCAAAGTGTAATTAGTTAATAGCAGAGCTCCTCTGTTAATGGAAAGGGCATTTCAAACTTACTTATGCAAACCGATACTGTGGGATTTGTCAGAAACCATCAATAGGATGCAACAGAGAGGACTCACAGGTCACTTGTCAAGTGGGACAAAGCTTGTCTCATTTAAGCTTTGAGACCCAGAGTGGCTCTCTGGACTGCCAGCTAAGCTTGGAAGTAAAAGTACTAGAAGAAGCTGGGGACGTCTCTTCTGAATATATAACCCTACTAATAGCCATGTGTCAGGGCTATGCCACACATCCAACCGCATTTTCTCAGCATTTCCCCTTTGCGATCTGATGAAGTAGATGCTATTACAGTCCTCTTTTCATAATTGAGAAACCAAGACTCAAGAAGTAATTAACTTGACTAAAGTCAAAAAAGTAGTCAGTGGTGGTCCTGGGATTTGAACCCAAGACTACCTGCATTCTGGGTGTAGGGGAGTTACTCCTTTGCATGGTGCCTCTTTACTGGGTACTCTAAAACCCCAAGTTACTAATAGAAGATGACATTTGGATCTTCTTTTTTTTTTTTAAAGATTTATTTATTTATGCATACAAGCTGGGGTACAGGCCAGAGGTGTGGGGTGGCGAGAGGTTTCACCAGAGACAGAGTGGGGAGCAGAACAGGCAGATCGACGGAAATACACTGCTGAGGAGAGCAGTGGGCAAAGCAGGAGAGGTCTGCTGAGCCATGTGGGAGTCTCCCCCGGCGGAAGTTGAACTCGTGTCGCTGCTGCCCACAGCTCCACAGCGCAGCGCTTAACCACTGCACCACCAGGGAGGCCCCATTTGAATCTTCTTAAGGCTGGTAATTGAACCCCACACTTCTTTTTCTCCTCTCCTTGGACTTAAAGCTACATTACATTCCACAGACTCCTTTGCGGTTGGGTTAGTCCTGTGACTGAGTGCTTGCAAATTTAGTGTGAATAGAAGTTCTACCCCCCTTCCCCAGGTAATCTGCCTGCTTATTTCCTTTGCTGCCTGGCCAAAAAGAAAGTGACTCCCAGGGCAACCTTGTGAGCCTTGCGTCAAAGATAATGGATCCTAAGTTAGAAAGGACCTATGTCCCCAGTTCATCATTTGGAGGACAACATTCCTACCAAGAACACCTGAATCACATTTTTGTGTATTGTTAATCTGTTCGGATATGAAGGTTTATCAGCTACAGCAGATAGTGTTAACCTTAAGTAACACAAGCATTACTCACCAGGAAGGGGCTGGAAAATACGAAGGAACTGAGAAGGTGGGCCTTTTTGATTAACCTGCCCAGGGTGGTAGATTGAACAAGATTGTGCTCTGTTGTACAGATTCAGGTTTGAGTTCTGGCTTTACCACAAAATAGCTGGGAGACCTTAAGTTATTCACTTAATTTTTCTGAATATCACTTTTTCCCCTGAAATATGATCATGATATTTGTATCATTCTACATAATTTAATTCATTCAACAAATTTTATTGAGCACTTAGTATATGCCAGTGCTTGTTTTAGGTGCTGAGAAAAAAGCGAAAATCCCTGTCCATATAGAATTTATAATCTACTATAGACAATGAATGAATAAATAAGTGTATCCTCTGATGATCATTGATATGGGGGACTCGTAAAGCAGTAAGGGGGCATGAGAATACCAGGAGTAAGGGAATGAGGGACAGGTGGCTAGGGAAGGATATTTGAGCAGGACCTGAGATTAGTAAGGGAGGGAGTCCAACTCTCTGAGCAAAAAAAGCCCTATGCAGGGATCTGGAAAGTGCAAAGGTTTGAAGCTGGAGTGCTTGACATGTTGGAGGTGCAGAGAAGTGATAGGTGAGGGGTGAGAGTGAGAGCTAAGTGTGACAACTCTGGAAAAAACATCCCGTATGCTACCTTTCCGTAAGCGTTAAAGTCCTTCCTTCCTATAGGATGGTTTGTAGTCACCCTGAGAAGTCCTCATTGCTAAAAACAAATAAATAAATACACAACTTAAAGTTGAAGCAAATCAAGCACAAATTTCCTTTATTGACTGAGTTGATGCTTGTTATTTCTCCAAGAGGTGTTGCTTTTTTAGTTTCATACATAATTCTCTAATTCCTGTATTATGCAAATACTTCTGGTAAAGGATAATTTTCTAAGCTATTTTTAAAAAGAGTTGATTGCAAGTTTGACTAAGGTTATTAGGAGAGAAGGGTTTGAGAGATGAGGTGACTGGGTGTCTGGAAAGGGGAAAAGACAAGACAGGTAGGGTTGGTGAGGAGGAGGGAGGCAAAGGGAGAGCATGGGACCTTAATCCTAGTCTGAGGTCATGTCTTGAAGCCCTTTTGCGTTGTTGCTTTAGGTAGGTGTCCAAGGAACTGAAGACAGCACTGATTCAAGAAAGGCTTGCTCTTAACTTATGAGGTTGCCTTACATTGAATAATGAGTTTCTTATATCCCCTGGAAGGAATGGCCCCTGTCCTTTACCCCAGCTCTAAAGACCAGTGAGGAGAGAACCCTCATGGAGCATAGATGAGTGTCAAAGGTCTGTGTCCCCCCAGGCTTCTGGCCCCTTCTCTCCCAAAATGCCAATTGTCATCATTCTTGGTTGCAGGCAACAGAAACCTCTCTGTTTTAAGAAGAAAATGGATTTATTAATTGATGGTCTCCCTCCAGAATCACTGGGAGGTAGGGAAGAAGCAGGTTCAAGGTTAAGCTTCCAGGAAAAATGCTCACTGTAGAACTGGTCTAAAGAGGAAACCATCCTTGCAACCGCTGAGAACTTAATGCCAGAAGGTCATTGCCATCTTGTCTCCTCCATACACTGTTGCCTCCTGCCACCTCTGTCTCGAGCTGGCTCCCACCCCTCAAGGCCTGATGCCCCTGCTGTACTGAGGCTTGGCCAGAGTGACTCCACAGTGGAGCCTGCTTCCTGGTGATGCTTACTTCTTCAGTTCCAGAATGGCATCTCCTGTGGATATGTGGAATGATGGAGCTAGGTCACAGACCTGCATCTTAGTTGCAAGAGAGCTGGGAATTTGAGTTGTGTTCCACTAAAGAGGCAGGACTGGTGGCATGGGATTAAAAAGGGTTGCTAAAGATAGGACCAAAGTGCTGCCTGCAGCAGAGGTCCTTATTAAAACTTAAAATCTCACTTAGAAGCAAATGCCTAGATTACCTTATCAGGTCCCTGGAAAGAACATGCCTGGGAAGGTGACCTTTGTCCTGGAGCAATCACCAAGGAGCCAGGGCACTGTTGGCAGAGGCATTGCAGAGGGATAAACTGGGTGTGGCATCCTCGTGAGCATGGAAGTGGCACAGGGAACTGGAAGGCATCCAAGCAAGCTTCTGTGGTCTCGGTCTTTCTGACAGCACCCATCCTGCAAAGAGAACAAGGCCTTCATGGGAAATGATGGGGAAAGTAAAAAAAAAAATGGTCTGAGTTTGGTTTGTGTGGGAACTTAATAATAACTGAGTTATTCTGGTGCCTGCATAAACTCACAGCTTAGAAAAGTGAAGAATTCTTTCTGAGGAGGTTCTGGTAAACAGTAGCCCATAAGTGCTCAGAGGAACTCAGGAATGTTTCCAATTTATCCTGAGCCGGACACCAAACAGATGTGCTCGTCTTTCCTTGCTGACTTAGAAAGACTCTTCCCATCCTGGGTTAATGAACTTCAGGTTTGCAGGAGAAGATACTCATTTCCATTTTTTTGATCTGACCTGATACCGTTTAGAAATTTGGAATCCATTTGGAATCAATTGAAAATCCTATCTAAAACTGCTCTCCCTGTGTTAGAACCCCAAGATGACTCAGTAATGTGCTCCCCACATGACTCAGACACAGATGACTCTGGTGTTGCCCATATACTCTCCCATGAAGGCTGAGATGCTCTTGGCAGGGTGGGGCACCGTCATAAAGGAGAACTTCATCTCGCTTCAAAAGCAGCTTTTAGCCTCTTCTGGGCCTGCTGTCTCATACCCACACCGCCTGCTGTTGTCACCTGTGGTCCCCTGCCTGGCTTGCCATTCCTCTAGGCAGGCCGAGGGCCTCCTCTGCAAAGCCTCGCCTCTGGCACGCATCTTTCCCACAGTGCCGATCTGACTTCTTGGCGAGATGGTACCAGAGCAAGGCTACTCTGGAAGTCCTCGAGGCCAGTTGCTGTCCTGGGCTTTGGGCCCCGGCAAAGCCTGCTTCCCAAAAACGTCACATTGTCGAATTTGTTCCCTGAGCCTGTCATGGTTGTAATTTCGCTTCTAAGTTTCTGTTCTCAAGCAACATATGACCCCATTTTTCTACCTCAGTAACCTCAGTGGTAGCTCTCCCCATGTTAAACAACGGTCTGATTTGGCATGGAAGAAAGCAGTGCTTTAAATCTTAATGTTTTAAGCCCAAGGAACATTTTAGTAACTTTTTAATGAGGAGACTTCTTGGGAAGCATAGGTAAGATCTTAAAAGCTCTAATTGCTCCCTAGAGAGAGCTGTCAGGGTTAAGTAACCTCCTTCAGGTTGTGTATGTGGAGCAGGATGAGCAAAACAAGTCAGAAGTGAGGAACAGGGGTGTGGGAGAGATGCCCCAAATATGGTGAAGGAGACTTTTTGGATCTGGAAGATTTCTAGAATCTGCCTTGTGCTGTCTCCCACAGATACCTGCTGGCTGACTATTATGCCCCCAAATGGTCAAACAAATGACTTACTTTTTCCTGGGTCTAGTTACCTTCTAATTTGGAACTCAAATTATAGTTCTTTCTTCTCCTCTTTCATTTAAATACAAAACTAAACCAAACCAAACCAAACCCCAAATGCTGTTTTCTCTTCTAATCCCCACTTGAACTTTTTATTTGTACATCACTCGTTTATTCACTACACACATTTTTATAAAATGCCTCCTGGATTTCAGGCACTGTCCTAGGCACTGGGAATGTGCTCTGCAGGGAGTGGAACCCCAGGTGGAATCCCATAAGAATGCTGGTATTTGGGGCAAGCCAACACCCCTCACACTTTAGTTCTATGCGTGGTATAATGGTGGAGTTCTATAATATTCATTATGTGGTGTTCTATAATATTCATTCCAAAGCAAAAGCTTTGGAAATGGGACTCAAATTGACTTCTTATTTAATTGAAACAAAAAGCCCTTTGTGTGGCCTTCTTCCCCCCAGCCTGACAGCAGCTCCTGTAGCCACCTCAGGTAGAAACACTGCCTGGCTCTGAATAGCCACACTGTCTTTGGCCATTACACGGGCCTAAGTAGGTTTGGGAGCTGCTGCACCCTTAGAATTAAATAAGAAAAATGGAGGAGAAAGCAGGGCATGCCGTAGTCTAGACAATTAAGTCTTCTCTTGATGTGAGTGAGACCTAAATTGGGAAGTATTTGGCTGATGGCGAAGGCAGATAAACGTTAGAGATTTGATGTAATCCCAGACCTCAGGCTTGAAACTGAGCTTGACCCTTCCCGTTGAGCACTTTTATGCAATACCACTGGACATGTAGTAACAAGAAAGGAAACAGAGGAAGGATATCGGTTCAGCCATATGTCAACTCTAGGAGAGAGAATGACAGGGAGAGCAAGACATGAGATGTGCATTGAGTTAGGAATTGAAAGAACAAAATAAACTTCTATGAGGTTAGACCTAGTGTGTCCTTGAGGAGCTAAGTGAGCTGATGTGAGGGGGACGATATTCCATTATAGGGGATGGTAGACATGGAGTGGGGGGAGGGGATGGGAAATGTCATCTGGCTGTTTAGAAGTGCAGCACAACCATATGGCCTGAGATTCAATTTATAATAATTACAGATTGCTCTCATTTGTCCTCATAAGCATGTGTTGGGGAAGGTGGAACAGCTAACACTGCCTACATTTCGAATGGGGAAACTGAGGCACAGGGTCTTTTTATGACTTTCTCAGCATTGCGCAGCTGGCAGCTGAGTTTTGCATGCAGCTCAGTGCTTGCATACTGACCTTCCTTGATGATGATGCCCGGATTTATCAAGGACATTTGCATGTATTAGCTCCATGGACCAGCCAACAACCCCTCAGGAGACCTAGGGAACTGAGGGCTACAGAAAGATTGCGCATGGGCTGGAACTCCCACTTCTCGATCACATGCTATGTGTTAAGTACCTTTTGTAAGCGGCCTCTGAAAATACAGTCTTTTAAAGATAGGTATCATCTACCTTTGTATTTTTTTAAAGATGGGGAGACTGAGTCACAGGACAGTCAGAAACATGTCCAAGGCCACCCAAGCAGTAAATGACAGACTTGAGCTCCAGACCCCACCGGGGCTGTTCCATGGGAACAGACGACACCCACCACCTGCACCTCCCTTCAGAGGCTGTGCAGCCAGTCAGGGCAGAGTCAGCAGTAGGTTCCCTCACACCCAGCACTTCCTGAAGACCTGCTCTTAGCTAACACTTCTGTAGTGAGCAGCAGGAGCGTGGAGTCAGAGCGGCTCTGTGGAGCTGGACTCCCTTACCTACTAGCGAAGGACCTAGAGTTATGACTTAGTATCTCTCAGGTTGGGTTGCCACATCTGTGGGGAAAAAAAAACGAACAAACATGGACACTTTCCCCTGGAAGGTTTGTAGTGAGTGCTAATGAGCGTAAGCCGCTTAAAGCAGTGCTCATCATGAGGTGGCAGGGTGGGGTGGGACAGGCGGGCACCTGTATTCTGTCTTGCTTCATGCTTGTTTCCCTATCTTTCCACAATGTGCACATATTTCCAAAAATCTTCTGGTGCCCTATTTCCCAGACTTCTTTTTTCCCCAAAGCTTCCTCTCCTGACTGCTCACTATGGGTGTGGAATCACTCCTTTTTGTCACTTAGATATGCCCTGGCTGATGTGTAAGGGTGCTGCATCTCACTTTCTCCCTGCTGCCTCCTTTGCTTCTGTGTCAGTCAGCATTCTTCAGAGAAGCAGAACAAGGAATTGTGGGAAGTGGCAGCGTGAAATCGGTGGGGCTGATCAACAGGCAGGAGCTGATGCTGCCATCTTGGGGAAGAATTTCTACTTCTTCAGGGAAACCTCAGTTTAGGCCTTTTAACTGGCTGGGTGAGGCCGACTCCTCTCACATTTTCAAGGATAATATCCATAAAGTCAACTAACTAGTAGTGTGTATTAAACACCTTGCATCTACAAAATACCTTTACAACACCTGGGTTAGTTTTGGTTGACTAATTGGGCATTGTAACTTAGCCAGATTGACACATAAAACTAATTGTCACAGGTTCCATGGCTGCTCTTGAAAGAAAGTTCTCACTTGGCCCTTTTTTTCTTCCTTCATCTGATGTGCTGGCTCCTTTAAAGGTCTTCAAGTTTCCATTGTTGGTTCTTTGCTCATTTAGAGACTCCCTGGGACAGCATGACTCTTTGCAGTAGCTAAACCTATTTCTATATAGTAGCTATTGCCTTATTGTATTTCCAGAACCCTATTTCTTACTCCCCTGCTAAACACCTTCATTGGGTTCTACCTGGTCCCCCACTTCAATCTGTCCATCCTCCTGAATTCTGCCTTCACCATTCACCTGTCAGGCCCAGCCAGAAATCTGGTTGCTGCTTTTAACTTTTCCCTCTCCCTTTCTCTCCACATTTAATAGGTAATCAAGTCCTGCTGATTTTTACCTACTGAATGTCTTACTCACCTAGTCAAGAAAAAGTTTATTGACTAAGTACATGAGGCACCAAGCTAGGCTCTAGAATAGAGTTTCCTAACATTGCCTTTATTGACATTTTGGGTTGGCTAATTCTTTATGGTGGAGAATGCATTGTGTGATCTTTAATAGCATCCCTGTTTGCTAGAGCTGCTGTAACCAAATAGGGGTTTCCACAATAGAAATCTATTTTCTCACAGTTCTGGAGGCTAGAAGTTCAAGGTAGATCTAGGTACTGCCAGGGTTTTCTTCTGAGGTCCTTCTTGGCTTGCACATGGCTGCCTTCTCACTGTGTCCTCACATGGTCTTTCTCTATGCACCCACATCCCTGGTGTTTCTTGCCCTTTTCTAAGGACATCGGCAATGTTGGATTGGGGCCCACCCTAAAGCCCTTACTTCTCCATCACTTCTTTAACGACCTTATCTCTAAATACTGTTACATTCTGAGTTATAAGAAGATGTGACTTCAACATATGGCGTGGGAGGGCCATAAAACCTGGCCTCCCCTCACTAGATAGTCGTTTTCCTGAGTGCTGTTGGTAGGTATTGGGCCAACAACCAAAATCATCTCCAGATATTGCTGAAAGTCCTCTGGGGCAAAGTTGCCCACATTGTGAACCACTGCTTACATGGTATAGTTTTTATTTAGCTAGTTGTTTACATGGTAATGGTTTTTATCACTGCCTAAGCATTAGAATCACTTGGTGAAATTTTTTTTCCTAATAATCCACCTATAGAAATTCTGTTTTAATTTGGGGCCCAGGATGGGGTATTCTGTAGGAGAATCCCAAACTTTTCTAAGGTGCAGCCAGAGGTGAAAACAGTATAGCCATGTATGAACAAAACAGACATTATATAACAAATTTCATAATTAAAAACTTAAAACACAGTAACAATGATACCATGCATACTGTTTTATAACATTTATTTAACAGTGAATCATGGATACTTTCTGTATCATTAGCAAATCAAGATGTAAAATTTTAGTGAGTTTACCTGTCAATATACTATAACTCATTTTAAGGGCCCTGTTACATAGGAGGTCATAGTCCTCTTTATTGAAGAAATATTGCGAACAGTTTTCTTGCATACATTTCTTTGTAAGTCTCTTTGATCATTTTCTTAGGGTAAAATTTGAGAGGTGGAAATCCTGGGTCAAAGGAGTGGAATATTTGTGTGGTTTTGCGCTTTGCTAACAGAATATGTAAAACCCATTACCCAGCCTCTTCGATTTTTCAAAATAAATGAAGTTGGTGGTGCCTCATTTTAACTTGAATTTATTCAGTTGTCATTTAAGTTAAACATTTTAAACACATCTGTGTTTTTTCCATTTTAAAATTGCTTTTCCATATCGTTTGCTCACTTTAATGATAGTTTTGTTATTTTTCTTATAGATTTGCAATCACAGTAACATTAATCCTTTATTTGTTATGTTTGTAACTATTTTTTATCAAGTTAATAATTACCTTCATGGCTTTTTTGTTGGCCTAATGGTTAAGTCACTTTTATGGCCTGAATTTGATCCCCGGCTAGGGAGCTAACCTGCATATTGGGGAGCAGACCTCTCCTGTCTCGCCTGCAACTCCCCTCAGCATCCTATTTCAGTAAATCTGCTTGTTCTGCTCCCCACTCTGTCTCTGGTGAATCTTCTCACCCCTCGAACCTCTGGCCTAAACCCCAGTTCTTCTATGCAAAAGTAAAAAAAAAATAATTACCTTCAGTATTCGTTTGTCATTTTTATTTCTAAAAAGAACTTTCATGTTCCTAAATATTAATGTTTCTCTGTTTCTTTCTGCCTTCTCTCATTTCTCCCATTCTAAAGTTGTTCTTCGTTTTCCATATCTGCCATTAGATCAATAGTCATCTATGGATTCTTTTTTTTAGCTTTTGATTTTTTTAAAATCTTTTTTGAATGTTGGCATGTCACAGGAGGTTGAACTTAATTTTTATTTCAAATGGTTATCCCATTGTCCTACAACCACTTCTTAACTGCTTTATCTTTCCTTATTCATTTCAAATGTCATACTTTTCCTAAACTAAATTCTTATCTGGTCAGGCCTGTTTTGTTTCTTTGTGAACCGTTCTGCATTGTTTTATTTACTAGATTAATAATTTGTTTTGGCAGCTGAAGTTCAAGTTCTCATTATTTTTTATTTTCAAAACAATTTCTGAAATTCAAATCCATTATATTTTTTTAATATTCCCAAAATTCCCACTGGCACATAGTGTGAGGTAAGGATTACATTTTTATTTCACACAGTTATCCAGTTGTGAGTCACAATTCCTGTTGTGATTTTGAGTAACAGTCCGTTAACTTGGGGAGAATTTACAGTTACCCAATATTAAACCTCACCTTTCAGACACAACCTATAATATTCATACTCTCAGGTAATATTTATGGATCTTTGTGAAGCATGATGTTTTCTTATAAAGGTCCTATTTATTTCTTGTTAAGTTTATTCCAAGATACTTTGTATTTTTGTTGCTATTGGAAATGGAACAATTTACCCATTACTTTTTACTGAGTAGCTAATACTGTTGCTTTAAGAAGCTATTGTTTTATATCTATTTATCTATCTATCATCTATCTATCTATCTATCTATCTATCTTTCTATTTTGTAATTGTCTAGTTTAATGGGTATTTAGAGTCAATGGCTTAATACCTTAAAGTTTCTGGGTTAATGACTGTAGGTTATGTAAATAATGTTAAGTTGATCTCCTTTTCAATGTTTGCATTTCTTATTTCTGCTAGCCTTGCCGCAATGGCTAAATATCTAGAAAAAATATTTAATAACAGTAAGAATAATGAGCATACTTAAACTGCCCTTGATATATTTTGCTTCTTATACTACATAATAGGAAAATGGCAAAAGTTTTTTTTAGATTATTTATTGTGCTGTTTTTATTTTTGTCAGATTTTTGCATTGGCGTTATGCTAACTTCACAAAATAAACAACAGTTTTGAAAAAAATCATATTATTTGGAGCACTTTATATAACAATAGAACAGCTGATTCCTTGAAGTTTGAAAGAATTTGTCCATAAAACCATATGGATCTAATCCCTTGGCCAACTTTTCCAATTTCCTCAGTGGCATTTTTGTTTTCAACTTTTCTACTTCTTTTGGATACAGCTTTGGTAATATGCATTTTCTTAGAAAATTATCTATTTTAAAGAGATTTTGATTTTTATCTGCTGTTGTGTAGCACATGAGATTCTTGTATAAGCAAGACTATTTTTATGTCAGTGGATAATACACATTTTTACTTTTAGTTTTGATTTTTTTCTTAAGTTTATAAGCTGAAATCGTTTTCATTTTTAATATATTAACTTCTGTTTTGCTTCTAGTAATTATTTTACTTTTTCTAAATCATTTGATTTGGAATTTTAGCTAATAAATTTCTCTTAAGAATTATTGATGAAACATTAAAGGTAATTATTGGCGCTTTGATTACAGATTTGAGAGCATCTCATAAGTTCATGTGTATAATTTTCTATATAATTTTGAATATCTTTGTTTTATCCTCTTACCCAAAAATTATTTATGAATGAATTTTAAAACTTTTAAAGTTGTGGGGCATATTTTTGGGTGGCGGTATCACTTTTGCAAGTAATCTCTGGCTCTAATCTGTGGTGAAATGACAATGTGATTTAAACAATTTCTAATTTTTCAAATTCATTCTAATTTTCCTTGTTAGAAGGGTCTTCTACTTTATGCCTATAGCGGTTTAGTATGTACATTTTTGCTGCTGCTATGTGTCTACAGGTCTGTCATTCCATTTGCCTATGATACCTGTGTGATCTTGGATATTTCTGTATTTACAGTGTTAAGTGTAGTGCCTGGTAAATACCAGGTGTCAATAAATGTTGGCTGAATTGACATTGAATGACAGATGAGAGCATCACATTGAGCTCAAATGGCTAAGGGGGTTAAGTTTGTACCTTAGATGTATCAATTGATTTTACTGGATCCATAGCAAATACTAGGTACAAGAGATTACAGTAAAGTGAAGAATGGGTTTCATACTGGAAACAAATTTATGTTATTTTTTGACAGCATTAAAGTTAATTCTGATTTTTGGTAGTATTGGCACATAGAATTGTACCTAGTTCCAAAGTTATGAGAAGTAATGTAGATGATAGAAAATGGCTGATATTAGAGCTGTATCTGGCCAAGAGTTAGAACGTGATTTGCTCGGGCAAGTAATATAGGGTCTTGAGCACTTAGCTTCCACATCTGTCAAGAGAAGATACTGGACAGTATTATTTCTAATGATTAAAAAAGGATCTCTGGTAAGTGACAAAACAAACAGATAAGGAAAATAACCTTCATAACACCAGAAGAAATTTTATTAAGGAACACAAAGAAAAACATTTTTTATATTTTGGGATTAATTTTTAAAATGACTTATATGTTTGAAATAGGATTCAGGGTCTTGGTATGTTTGTGTGTATCATATATTTATATAAAAATATATTACTGCAGAGATAGTCTAATTAGGTTTTTACAGTGTTTATGATTCAGGAAACTTTAAGAACCACCTTCTTACAGGGATTCCAAATCTGACAGTAAGTCCTAATGAAATATGGGAAAAAGTATAGTTCCTTTTCCTCCTATACCTTCCCATCACATCATTCCCTTACCTATCAGACAGTCAAATATTTATAGAGCAACTCCCATGTTGAAGGCATTCTGCTCTTCCAATGAGAAGAAGTGAAAAAGGGCATGATACTATCCTTGTCTTTTAGAAACATAAGATATGATTAGGGATGGAAGAAAAATAAACCTGGAAAGTTAGCAAATAAGATTTTTAGTATAAGGCAAATACATTGGCCACAGCCAAAGCTGCCCTCTTCTACCTTGAACACTTAACAAATAAAGAGAGAGAAAAATTAGCAAGTATGAAGCCATGCATAAATTAAGAAAGGAGATTTCCACCAGTCAGAAATGGAGAGGTTTCTATCAAATAATTTAACATCTGGGCCACACTGGAATTTGGAGGTCTTAGCTGTTAGGCTTATGGGAACTGGGAATGGAACTGGCTAATCTATGGGCTCAGGCTGGGATCCCATTACCCTGAATGCCTGGGGCTGGAGTCGTATATTCTATGTAAAGCTAAAGCCTGGAATATACTCTTACTTTTCCAATTAAATGTTTGTGAACAACAGAATAACCAGTTTTCCTGCTTAAGGTTGCAGTTAAAGTCCTGAGAAGGACCACCCAGTTTAACAGGATCTTGGGACCAGTTGTATTATTGGGGTCAGGGCAGGTAAGCAGATTACTTTGAGCTTACTTACAAATCAGAACCTGAGTATCAAGTCCTCTTTAAGATGTCTGTGAGTTTTCAGGATATTTATAGGATATAGCAGCTATGATAATTTCACAAACAAAAATTACAAAGCACCCAGGAAGTCCAATATCATGAAAGACAAATAACAGGGCCTCCCTGGTGGCGCAGCGGTTAAGCGCTGCACTGTGGAGCTGTCGGCAGCGGCGATGCGAGTTCGATGCCCGGCTGGGGAGAATCCCACATGGTGTGGCAGACCTCTCCTGCCTCACCCGCTGCTCCCCTCAGCAGTGTATTTCTGATCTGCCTGTTCTGCTCCCCGCTCTGTCTCTGGTGAACCCTCTCGCCGCCCCACACCTCTGGTCTGTACCCCAGCTTGTATGTATAAATAAATAATAAAAAAAAAATCTTAAAAAAAAAAAAGACAAATAACAAACTCAGCAACTGGGTAAACTAACACCCAAGGGAACATGATGGAAGAAAAGCCTTTTTAAAATGCTTTAAACTAAATAGTTAAAATATTTTCAAAGGCATGGGAGGGCATATGATGAATTAAGAACAAAGGACAATGAAGTAGTAATTGGTGGTTATAAGAAAATTAGAAATTAAGAAATACTTACCCACCCTAAAACAAACAAACAAAACCACAAACAAACAAACCCGAATTTATGGGTAAATTAGTTAATAAATCAAGTGAAAACTTACCTTAAAACAAAGATTTATTATTTCATGGCTTTGTTGCATCAGGATTTCAGGAATGATTTAGTTGGCTGATTTTGGTTCAGCATTTTTTTTTTTAAAGATTTATTTATTTATGCATACAAGCTGGGACACAGGCCAGAGGCGCTGGGTGGTGAGAGGGCTCACCAGAGACACAGTGGGGAACAGAACAGGCAGATTGGCGGAAATATACTGCTGAGGGCAGGAGCAGTGGATGAGGCAGGAGAGGTCTGCCACGCCATGTGGGACTCTCCCTGGCCAGGTGTCAAACTCTCCTCGCTGCTGCCGACAGCTCCACAGCACAGCCCTTAACCGCTGTGCCACCAGGGAGGCCCTGGTTTAGCATTTCTTATAAGGTTACTGTGACTGCCAAATGACTGCCAAATCTGCAGTTATCTGAAGGCTTAACTGGGGTTGGAGAAACAGCTTCTAAGATGACTTCCTCACAGTACAGTTGGCAAATGACCTCAGTTCCCCCCATATGGGCCTATGTATAGTTTACCTTGATAGCTCCTTCTGACATGGCGGCTGACTTCCCCATACCAAAAACACATAGAGAGAGCAAGAAGGAAGGAAGTTACATTGCTTTTTATGATCAAGTCTTTGAAGTTATGCACTCTCACTTCCACCACATTTTAGTCACTATATGAAAATTATAAAATTTTGCCTTAACTCAAGGAAAGAGGAATTAGATTTCATCTCTTGGATGAAAACTATCAAAGAATTTGCAAAGAAATGAAAATGAAAAGTCAGAATAGCTTAAGGGACTTAACAGTTATCAAGAGGGATAAATTTTGTGTTATAGATGTATCAGAGAAGAAAGAGAAAGGGGAAGAAAATTTATTGGAAGAAATAATGGCTGAAAACTTTCCTAATCTTTGTAAGGAAATAGATCCAGACACAGCAAACCCAAATAGTTCTAAATAAGATTAACCCAACACACAAACATTAACCCACACAAAACATCTTAAAATAAAATGGCAAAACTTAAAGAAAAATAATTTTAAAAAATAGCAAGAGAAAAACACTTGTTACATATAAGGGAACCCCCATAAGACTGTCCATGTATATCTCAATAGAAACTTCATGAGGCAGTAGCAAATGGCATGATTCAAAATGCTGAAAGAAAAAAAATGCCCTAACAAAAATATTCTACTTAGCAAGGTTATCATTCAGAATTCAAGAAGAAATAGAGGATTCTTCAGACAAACAAAAGCTAAAGAAATTCTCTCAGACAAACAAAAGCCTTTCTTAAACTGGCCTTATAAGTTTAATTAAAAGGAGTTTCCATAAAATGTGAAGAAACACCACTAAAACATTAAAAAACACACACACACACGCAAGAAAAATATTCTCACTGAGAAGAGTAAAATATAGTAAAAGCAGAGAATCAATCAAATGAAAAGTTTACATGAATGTTCAAAGGCAAAAGTAGTAATATAAATAAAAACCACAAAAATCAGTTAAAGGATACATAAAATAAAGAGAGGGAAAAGAAGGACATCAAAAACAAACTGTGAGAAGAGAAAAATATAGACTGTTGGAATGAGTTCACAATTAATTTGATATAAATTTAAAATTGAGTGTTATATACATAGGATGTTATATGCGAGCCTCATGGTATTCCCAATGTAAAAATTAAAGTGTAGAAACAAAAATGAAAATGTGCATGGAATGCAAACAAACATTAAAGAAAGTTATCAAACTACTAACAAACTAACTCTATGTTATTGAATTACAAAGAATTCAGAGGACAAATAAAAATTATCCAAAGACAAATGAAAATGAAAATGTAACTTAGTAGAATCTATGGGATCCAGCAAAAGCAGTACTAAGGGAGATGTTTATGCAAATCAAGACTACCTCAAAAAACAAGAAAAATCCTAAACTAACAATAACTTAACACCCGAAGAAACTAGAATAAGGAAAGCAAATGAAACTTCAAGGCAACGGAAGAAGGAAATAACAAAAATTAGGATGAAAATAAATGAATAGAGACTAAAAATAATGGAAAAGACCAATGAAACCATGAGCTGGCTATTTGAAAAGAAACAAATTGACACAACTTTAGCAAGATTGCCCAGGCCTTGACTTGCCACACTCCCATTTATTTTCACCCCCAAAAGGTAAAAAAGAGAGGAGCCTCAAATAAATAGAATTAGAAGTGAAAGAGAAGTTACAGAGGATACCACAGAAATACAAAGGATTGTGAAACTGCTATGAACATCGATACACTAACTAATTGGAAAACCTAGAAGAAATGGATAATTCTTAGAATGATACAAATTTTCAAAGCTGTATCACAAAGTGATAGGAAATTTGAATAGACCAGTTACTAGTCAGGAGATTGGGGTAATAAGCAAAAGTCTCCTCCCCCACCCCAAATAAAAGACCAGATGCTTTCTTGGTAAATTCTACCATAGATTCAAAGATCTAATACCTATCCTTCTCAAAACTTAAAAAACTGAAGCAGAGGGAATGCTTCCTAACTCATTTTATGGGGCCAGTACTACCCTTATACCCAAACTAGAGAAGGACATGATAAAAAAAGAACATAGTTGGAAAAATGCTTGACAAAATATTAGCAAACCAAAGTCAACAGTACATTATAAGGGTGATATACTATGATCAAATGGGATTTATTCCAGAGATGCAAGGATGCTTCAACATATGCAAATCAATCAATGAGACACATCAGATCAGCAAAATGAATAGAAATCATATGATCATTTAATAGACATAGCAGAAACATTTGACATGATACATCCATTTATTTTTTATTTGATCTAATTCAACATTCATTTAATATAAAAAACTCTCAATAAAATGGGTATAGAAGGAATGTACAATAATATAATTATGGTAAATATGACAGCCCTAGTTAATATCATACAGAGTGGTAAACTGAAAACTAAAATGGTGAATGGAAAACAGAAAAGTTTTCCTATAAGATAAGGAATAAGACACGGATGTCCACTTTCACCACTATCATTCAACACAGTTTTGGAAGTCAATTAGGCAAAAAAAAGAAATAGAAAGAAAAGAAAAAAAGGCATAGAAAGACAAAAAAGGGAATAAATTAGAAAAGAAAAAGTAAAATTATTTGCAGATGACATGATATTATACATTGTAAAAACTCTAAGGATTGCATTTAAAAACTAGTAGAAATAACAAGTGAATATAGTACAGATATAGGATACAAAATTAATATGCAAAAATCTGCTGCAAACTGGAAGGCAGAGAAATTAAGAAATCAATCCCAAATAAAACACCTGGTAGTAAATTAACCAACGATGTGAAAGACCTGTCTACTGAAAACTATAAGACATTGTTGAAAAAAAAATTGAAGACATAAAAAGCCAGATATTCTATGTTCATGAATTAGAAGTGTTAATTTTGTTAAAAAGTCTATTTTACCAAAAGTAACGTACAGATTCAATGCAGTTCCCACCATTGTTCTTCACAGAAATAGAACAAAATATTATAAAATTTCTATGGAAACACAGAAAGACCCCAAACAGCCAAAGCAATCCCGAGAAAATAGAATAAACAAAGAAGTATCATGCTCCTTTACTTCAGGCTATCCACAAAGCAATAGTAATCAAAACAGCATGGTACTGGAATAAGAACAGGCACATAGATGAATGAGAAAAAATTGGGAGCTCAGAAATAAACCCACATATATATAAACAATCTATGACAAAATAGCTGTGACCAAACAAGTAGGGAAATTCTCTACAATAAATGGTGTTGGGTGACAGCATATTCAAAAGAATGAAACTAGAGCATTCTCTGTGTCATATACTAAAATTAAATCAAAATGGATTAAAAGCTTGAATGTAATACCTAAACCATAAAATACATAGAAGAAATCAGGTGGTAAGTTCCTTGCCATAGGCCTTAGGGATGTCCTTGTGATTTTGCCTCCAACATCAAAGGAAACAAAAGCAAAAATAAAGTAATGGGACTATATCAAACTGAAAAGGGTGAAAATAAATGAAAGAGACTAAAAGCAATGGAAAAGAGCAATAAACAAGAAATGATTAGAATGAGATACAACCTACTGAATGGGAGAAGATATTTTCCAATTGTACATCTGATAAAGGGTTAATATCCAAAGGATATAAAGAACTCATAAGTCTCAACAATAAGAAAACAAACAACATGATTAAAACATTGGCAGAGGACCTGATCAAACATTTTACCAAAGAAGACATACAGATGGCCAACAGGCACATGAAAAGATGTTTACCATCACTTATTATTAGGGAAATGCAAATCAAAACCACAATGAAAGATCAACTCACACCTGTTGGAATGGCTATTACCAAAAAGACAAGAAACAACAAGTGTTGACAAGGATGTGGCGAAATGGGAAACCTCACCCACTGAGGGTAGGAATGTAAGCTGGGATGGTCACTGTGGAAAGCAATATAGAAATTCCTCAAAAAATTAAAATAGAAGTGCCTTATGACTGAACTGAACTAAACTATTGCACTTCTGTGTATCTATTTGTGGAACACAAAAATACTAATTAAAAAAAAATGTGTACCTCTATGTCCATCACAGAATTATATACAATAGCCAAGCTATGAAGGTCACCTGAGTGTCCATCAATGGATGAACAAATAAAGAAGTTGTGGTAAATGTACATAATGGAAAAGTACTTAATATTTAAAAAAGAAGAAATCTTGCTATTTAAGACAACATGGATAGACCTAGAAGGAGTTATACTAAGTGAAGTAAGCCAGACAGAGAAAAACAAATACTGCATGATTTCATTCATATGTAGAATATAAAGGAACAAAGCCAACAACCAAATGAAAACAAACTCTTAGATACAGGAAACAGATTGGAGTTTTACTAGAGGGGAAGGAGACAGAGAGGTAAGTTAAGTGAGAAGAGAGTCAATTGTAGGTTGGTGGATGGAAACTAGACTTTTGTTATTGATCGTGATGTAGGTTATCCAGATATCACATTATAATATAAACCTGAAACTTATGTTATAAACTAACCTTTCCTCAATACAAATTTATTAATAAATAAATTATGAAACTGGAAGACTGAGCTGGGGAAATGTCTGAAAATGTGGCTAGAGAGCTAATGAGATAGAAAACATGAAAAGAGCGTTAAGAGATCTGGAGGACAGATCAAAAGACCAATATGTTTAATAGGAGAAAATAGAGAACAAGGTTGCAGAAGCAACATTTGGGTGAGAATTTCCCTAGATTAAAATCCCAGATTAAAAAAATCTTATTTCAGGCTCAGCAGTGTCACTAAAAGTAAGCCAGCTATATGGGGTAGGTACATTGGTAAGAATGATGGGGAAAAGTGCTTCACGGAAACAGAGGGCAAGAGACTGCAAGGAATGCAGAGCTCAGGACTTTCCTCATTGCCCTTCCACTGCCCCTTGGGCAGTTGCCCCTGCCAGCATCAAAGACAAAGGAGATGGTTCTGGAACTCCGTGGTCCAGGGTCTAGTGGCAGGGCCCAAAGCCTCTCTGCTTCTCCAGCCGGATAAGTGTGTTCCCCGCCCCAGATTCCTTATTCCAGCTTTGGGACCGCAACTGTCAGAATGCTGCCACCAATGAAGACATTTTTCTACTGCACCAAGGCCTTGACTTGCCACACTCCCATTTATTTCCACCCCCAAAAGCTGTAATTAGTAGTCAGACTTGGTTTTCCCTACAGACTCAAACAGGAGTAAGTGTTAATTTGAACATTTGCAACTAACAAATGCCTTCCCATTGGTCCACATGTAACCCGGCAGTTTTGAGAGATGCTGGGTCCCCTGAGGTGGGTTTGGAGAAGGGGTGGTGGGTAGAGGGGGGAGGCAGGGGATAGCAGGAAGGTGGGAGTTGATAATGTCCAGCTCTGACTGCGCTGCTTATGTCAAGAGGCTGAGACTTGAGGTGACAGCTTAAAAAAAAGTGATAGCCTTGATGGGAAGAGGCAAGAGGCAGCTATTTACACTATTAGAAGGGGTGAACATCACTCCTCTTGCTGGGAGTAAAATATTTGGCTGGGAAAATCAGTCATTTGAAGGGAGAAAAAATAGCAAGACACACACACCTACACCCACACACCAACCCCCTCCAGCCAGTGTGATCTGACCCCATGAGAAATTTTTCTTAGGGTCGAACCTTTGCCCTTTGCATCCTGATCTCCTGCCTCAGGCTGGAGCTGCCTGGATATATGTCTCTATGCTCAAGTCACTATTGTCTAAGGTTTAATAAAGCAGAGCCTAAGGGAACTAATTTGGGGGGAGAAAAGAAAAAAAAATGGCAAGGAGAAACCAAAGTCATAAAAACACAGCACTTTGATGGCCACAGAAACTTTCACAGTGGATTCATCATCCTTTCACTCTTCTTTCTGCCCTCTTGTTGCTGCTGTTATTTTTGCCTGTCTGCATCCTACTCTGCCCCCCTGACCCCCAGCTCCCTGCAGACTACTTAAAAATTGGATAAAGAGAAGACATTATCCACTTTCACTTTCCTCAAACTACAAAAAAGAAGTTTCCAATATCACCATCCAGGATGGTGATTTATTCATTTTGGTTTCATTTCTAATCTCTGGGAACATTCACAAAAAGAGGGCACTGTCTTTGTCTTCCCTGCCTCTTTGTCTCATTGTCACTCATTCTGTCTCCCTCCATCAGTCAGTTTCATTCTAGATCTCTCTCCCTTGTCTCTTTTTCTCTCTGTATGTGGGTCTTTCTCTTCAGCTCCATTCTCTGCATAACTGAACTGCACCCAATAGATCAGCGAGCTGTTCAGCACCCTGGGCCAGCACAATCTAATATCCCACTCGGCCGTCACATGCCAGCTTGTATTTTCAACCTTGTTTCAGCACCCCTAGGCGGTGTGCATGCTGAGTAACTTTGGTTCTTTCAGCTCTCTGGATGATCTTTTATTTTAGTGACCCTGGGCAGACCACAGACTGAGCTCAGGCTGCAGACCGAGACCTGACCTCTTTTTATGTAGTTATGTCGAAAGGGGCATCTGTGGGATAGCCAGGTTTTCAGGCCAGTAGTTTTGGGGTGGTTACATGTGAGTGAGTGAGTGGTGTGTGTGTGTGTGTGTGTGTGTGTGTGTGTGTGGTGATGTGCACACACAAAGCATTGCAAAGGGACTCACTTGTTTTTGTTGCTATTTGACTATGAAGGGATCTGAAAGTTCTTTTTCCCTTTGTATGAGAGAAGGAAATTGGTAATACTTCCAGCTACTTGGAAAAAGACCTTTCTAGAGAGGGGGCAGTGCTAAAGTCCTATGTCATGATGCAGGTGGAGGGTAAAAAGAAAAGGGACATGAGTCCATGTTAGGGCTGGAAATAGCATGATGGCCAGGAGGCTGCTGGAGGCGTCTCTCTTATGACTGGACATAAGCTTTGTGGTGATTCAGAGTCAAGGAGCCTCTTCTGTGACTCAAGGAATGATTCTGAATGATTTCTGAACACCAGGGCAGGCATGACATGTGGCTTGGATGAAATCTGTGGCTTTCTTAGGTACTAGAGTGATGGAGGATGAAGGTCAAGTTTTGCAGTAAGTTTGACTAGCACACCAGAATTTTAGGGAAAGAACTATTATTTACAAATCACTGGATCTTTTTCAGTGAGCTGGATGCTGAATGACTGCTTAGGCTCCTGGCATTACAGAGATATGTTGGAAACCCAGGAGAAGAAGGAGGTCAACAGTTTAGCCATCAGAGATCATTTTTCCCCAGGTCTGAATATCAGAGAGCCCTGGAGTTTTGCGTGGAGACCTGGCCCCAGGATCCAAGCCTTTTGGCAGCTGAGCAGACTTTTTGCCAGCTTCTTGCCACTTATAAGTACAATAGTAACTCAGAATCTTGGCATTTAACCCATGGATCACAATCACCTCTTGTTTATCTGTGCTAATCTTCCGAAGATTGTAAAGTAGATAAATCTTGCCTCAGTGCCTTCAGCCGTCTCCTTCTTCCCTCCTTCCATGGTTTGCCCAGCCTAACTAACTTCCTTCTTCCCTGTCAACTTGTCTCCTGCACTCCTCTTCTCTCTCCCACCAAACATTTCACAGAGAGCACAGATCTTAGTCACATCTTTCCCAAGACTGTGTCTTCTCTAATCGTCCTATGGAAGCTTTCCTCCTTTGCGGAGGATGTTATGTGAAATTCCAGGGGAATAGATCTTTTTTGTCAGTTTTGTTCGCTTGTACCCCCAGAACCTAGTATAGTACTTGGTATATGGCAGATGATGGATACATTTTATTGAATGACTCAAATAAACAAATTCAAATTTTGGTAAGCACAGAGGGACACAGAGGGGTGTGAGGGGGTGAGATAGGGTGGGGTGGATGACTTGGGGATAGAGAGGTACTGAGACTGCCACTGCTGTCTTGAGGTTTTGACATACTGACTCTCACCTCCTCAGGTCCCCCACATAAGGCCAATCCCTTAAATAACATTTTAAAGATGCAGGTTTCTTTTGTCAGGCTCTCTGGGATCCTAAAACCTCCTGCTTTGCTTCCTGGCAAACTTTCCAGCAAGGATGGTTTCCTTCCCCACTCTCCCAGGCCCTCAGCTTCATTACTGTGACCTCTTTCCATGTGGCGGTCAGTCCCTATTGTTCACTCATCCCTGGGGGATAGCAGAGCTGCAGACGCAGTGCCCACCTCTGTCCTCATGGTGTCTGGAATGGAACAGCTTCTTCCCTTTCCCAAACCTCTAATGCCTGCCTCTCCTTTGTATGACTGCTTAATACTGAAATTGATCTGTTTCTGCACTGGGGCTTCAGACCTGGTGAGGTGGCCTGAAAGTCGTGCCTGCGAAGGACAATTGCCTGGAGCTGTCCCTCTCTGAGGACTGCTTGTTAAGGTGTGAGATGAAAAGTTGACAATGGAATGAGACTATTTCAGGTTGTCTGGAGAGCTGTTTTTAAGATGTGCAAGGAAGGAAGGATTCCTTGTGTAGACCATCTTCAATTTGCCATGGAGCTCTGTGAATGGAAAATGGGGCCAAACACCAAGGTGGAGAAAGGAATATAAATGCAGGGGTCCTTGTGATCTGGAAATTTGCTTACTGTTCCAGACTGCTGGGGATTTGAATTCTGTGTGAATCAGGGATGACTCTGTTCATTTCCGTACACCCTCTCTTCCACTTTTCAGTTGGCGTGTAAATCCCAGGCCACTAACGCAAGGCCCAGTAAGCAATCCTGGTCCCCAGGACCATCCCAGCCTGCTGTACCATCCACAGTGTATTGTATACATAATGCCACACCATTAGCTATAATGCTGTCACACGGCAGACAGAGCACTTGGGAAGGGCTGGGAGGAGGGCAGGAAGCTGCTGGCTGGCTGGCTCTCTTTTATATAATCATAAACTCAAATCCACGTTTCTCTGAAAGCAAGAAAAATCATCCAACCACCTTTTGATTACTCTTTTACACAAATTAACGTCATTTTCCTTTCCAACAGTATCAACTACAGAATCCAATTTGGTTGGGCAGGTGCTGGGTAAGCCTGCTAAGAGCAGCCACGGTAACGGCAGCCCTCTCCAGAAGGAGGATTTTCTGATGTGGGTGAGAGGAAAGAGGGAAAAGAAGATGAAGAAGAAGAAGGAAAAGGGGAAAAACAACAACTTGCGCGCACACACACACACACACACACACACACACACACACACACACACACCTCCCCACGTGCTGCTGTTGCGGCCCCCACGGCGGCTGCTTGGATGCGTTTAAGATGGCACCTTGGTGCCCTGCCACATTCGGTCTCCTTGGTACCGAAGCGGCGCTCAGCTTCTTGTCACTGAGTGGATGATGATTATCTGCACCAGGGTCTCAAGGGTGCTCCAGCTTTGCTGGCGATTGGAGCTGAGATGCTTCAGCTGAAGGATTTTAAAAGCTGTACAAGGCCAAAGAACCATTACCAGTCACTTGCTGTGTGATGCCTGTTGAAGAGGGGGTGTGTGTGGGAAGGGGGGGTGCTGGGGGCAAGGAGAGGGGAAGGCATGTGATATATTCACCCCCCCCCCGTTCTCTTCCTCCCCTCCCTCCTCCCACCTCTCCACCTCCCCACGCCTTTTTTGCCACGGTACCCTTGCTGAGGCCTGACAAGGTTATGTCAGTGTGGTCTGAGAATCTATTGATCACGGCCATCAAAGATCTTTGCAGGAGTTTAGGGATTTGGTGCTTTGCATAACACCCTGTTCATCTCCTCATCTCCATTAACTCCTCCTGTCCCGGCCTGGGCTACCATCACCT